>CM042398.1:1969291-2061791 GCA_023634145.1 Thymallus thymallus | reverse complement strand
TGAAGAAATGGACGGCCATGGACATGTCTGTTAACTCACCTCTGGAGCGCAAACCTGGTACGTCAGGAACTGTGTGTGGTGTGTGTCCATGCCCGTGTGCATGTCTGGGCGTCGTGGTGTGTGTGTGTGTGTGGTCGTGTTCAAGTTAATACATTTTGTTCTGTTACTGATCACCAGCTGAGCAGTCTGACTGACTGATCTACTAATAATAATAGTTATCTAGGAGCAGTCTGACTGACTGATCTACTAATAATAATAGTTATCTAGGAGCAGTCTGACTGACTGATCTACTAATAATAATAGTTATCTAGGAGCAGTCTGACTGACTGATCTACTAATAATAATAGTTATCTAGGAGCAGTCTGACTGACTGATCTACTAATAATAATAGTTATCTAGGAGCAGTCTGACTGACTGATCTACTAATAATAATAGTTATCTAGGAGCAGTCTGACTGACTGATCTACTAATAATAATAGTTATCTAGGAGCAGTCTGACTGACTGATCTACTAATAATAATAGTTATCTAGGAGCAGTCTGACTGACTGATCTACTAATAATAATAGTTATCTAGGAGCAGTCTGACTGACGGATCCCCAAATAATAGTTATCTAGGAGTAGTCTGACTGACTGATCCACAAATAATAGTTATCTAGGAGCAGTCTGACTGACTGATCTACTAATAATAATAGTTATCTAGGAGCAGTCTGACTGACTGATCTACTAATAATAATAGTTATCTAGGAGCAGTCTGACTGACTGATCTACTAATAATAATAGTTATCTAGGAGCAGTCTGACTGACTGATCTACTAATAATAATAGTTATCTAGATGCAAGGTGATTTGAAGGTCAGTCTCCGACTACAATGTAAATGATCTCAAACACCACATACAGTGGGGAGAACAAGTATTTGATACACTGCCGATTTTGCAGGTTTTCCTACTTGCAAAGCATGTAGAGGTCTGTAATTTTTATCATAGGTACACTTCAAGTGTGAGAGAAGGAATCTAAAACAAAAATCCAGAAAATCACATTGTATGATTTTTTAGTAATTAATTTGCATGATGGACATGCTGCCAAAGTTGTGGCAAGATGGCTTTAGGACAACAAAGTCAAGGTATTGGAGTGGCCATCACAAAGCCCTGACCTCAATCCTATAGAACATTTGTGGGCAGAACTGAAAAAGCGTGTGCGAGCAAGGAGGCCTACAAACCTGACTCAGTTACACCAGTTCTGTCAGGAGGAATGGGCCAAAATTCACCCAACTTATTGTGGGAAGCTTGTGGAAGGCTACATGAAACGTTTGACCCAAGTTAAACAATTTAAAGGCAATACTACCAAATACTAATTGAGTGTAAGTAAACTTCTGACCCACTGGGAATGTGATGAAAGAAATAAAAGCTGAAATAAATAATTTTCTCTACTATTATTCTGACATTTCACATTCTTAAAATAAAGTGGTGATCCTAACTGACCTAAGACAGGGAATTTTTACTAGGATTAAATGTCAGGAATTGTGAAAAACTGAGTTTAAATGTATTTGGCTAAGGTGGATGTAAACTTCCGACTTCAACTGTAACAGTGTGTGTATATAACTGTTTGTTTGTGTGTGTGTGTATCTCCAGGTGCTATGTCGTCTGGGCTGTGTCTGGAGGATTCTCCCTTCGGTCCGTATGACTTCCTGTCTGCTGGCTCCGCCCCCCTCAGCTCTCCTGGCCAATCAATGGGCTCGGTGGGCAACAGCTGGCCCCCTCGTGCCAAATCCCCACATGGAAACACAAACGTTACCTGGCCCCCAGGTATACACTAACTCACACACACTTTAAATACTATAAATAAATAACAGCTGAAACAGAGCAATACCTTCTTCTCCATACAGCTAGACTGACCGTAACAGCTGAAACAGAGCAGTACCTTCTTCTCCATACAGCTAGACTGACCGTAACAGCTGAAACAGAGCAGTACCTTCTTCTCCATACAGCTAGACTGACCGTAACAGCTGAAACAGAGCAGTACCTTCTTCTCCATACAGCTAGACTGACCGTAACAGCTGAAACAGAGCAGTACCTTCTTCTCCATACAGCTAGACTGACCATAACAGCTGAAACAGAGCAGTACCTTCTTCTCCATACAGCTAGACTGACCGTAACAGCTGAAACAGAGCAGTACCTTCTTCTCCATACAGCTAGACTGACCGTAACAGCTGAAACAGAGCAGTACCTTCTTCTCCATACAGCTAGACTGACCGTAACAGCTGAAACAGAGCAGTACCTTCTTCTCCATACAGCTAGACTGACCATAACAGCTGAAACAGAGCAGTACCTTCTTCTCCATACAGCTAGACTGACCGTAACAGCTGAAACAGAGCAGTACCTTCTTCTCCATACAGCTAGACTGACCGTAACAGCTGAAACAGAGCAGTACCTTCTTCTCCATACAGCTAGACTGACCGTAACAGCTGAAACAGAGCAGTACCTTCTTCTCCATACAGCTAGACTGACCATAACAGCTGAAACAGAGCAGTACCTTCTTCTCCATACAGCTAGACTGACCGTAACAGCTGAAACAGAGCAGTACCTTCTTCTCCATACAGCTAGACTGACCGTAACAGCTGAAACAGAGCAGTACCTTCTTCTCCATACAGCTAGACTGACCGTAACAGCTGAAACAGAGCAGTACCTTCTTCTCCATACAGCTAGACTGACCGTAACAGCTGAAACAGAGCAGTACCTTCTTCTCCATACAGCTAGACTGACCGTAACAGCTGAAACAGAGCAGTACCTTCTTCTCCATACAGCTAGACTGACCGTAACAGCTGAAACAGAGCAGTACCTTCTTCTCCATACAGCTAGACTGACCGTAACAGCTGAAACTTCACTGACCCCCTCTGGACCAACCTTAGACCTACATCAGCACCACCTTGTCAGAAGGTCCTAGGGAGAGCACTGATTAGTACATTTACAGTGGCAAGAAAAAGTATGTGAACCCTTTGGAATTCCGTATTTTCTTCTGTTGAAGCCATTCTGCTGTTGAGCTTCAATTAGCAGATAGCCTTGCATTCTCCTACAAAATGTCTTGATAAACTTGGGAATTCATTTTTCCATCGATGATAGAATGCTGTCCAGGCCCTGAGGCAGAAAAGCGTGATGCTCCCTCCACCATACTTTACAGTTGGGATGGGGTTGATGTTGTAGTGCTGTGCCTTTTTTTCTCCACACATAGTGTTGTGTGTTCCTTCCTAATCTTTCCACAGAATATTTAGCCAGTAGCGCTGTGGAACATCCAGGTGCTCTTTTGCGAACTTCAGACGTGCAGCAATGTTTTTTTAGACAGCAGAGGCTTCTTCTGTGGTGTCCTCCCATGAACACCATTCTTGTTTAGTGTTTTACGTATCGTAGACTCGTCAACAGAGATGTTAGCATGTTCCAGAGATTTCTGTAAGTCTTTAGCTGACACTCTAGGGTTCTTCTTAACCTCAGTGAGCGTTCTGCGCTGTCATCTTAGTCATCTTTGCAGGACAGCCACTCCTAGGGAGAGTAGCAACAGAGCTGAACTTTATCAGTTTATTTTGTTTTACCGTGGACTGATGAACATCAAGGCTTTCAGAGATACTTTTGTAACCCTTGCCAGCTTTATGCAAGTCAACAATTCTTAATCTTAGGTCTTCTGAGATCTCTTTTGTTCGAGGCATGGTTCACATCAGGCAATGCTTCTTGTGAATAGCAAACTAACATTTTGTGAGTTTTTTTTATAGGGCAGGGCAGCTCAAACCAACATCTCCAATCTCGTCTCATTGATTGGACTCCAGGTTAGCTGACTCCTGACTCCAATTAGCTTTTGGAGAAGTCATTAGCCTAGGGGTTCACATACTTTTTCTTGCCAATGTATTTCTACTAAAGAGCAGCCAATTACCAAGTATCCCTACTAGGGTTGCACATTTTGGGGAATATTCAGAGGTGTACATTTTCCGTGAGAATTAACGGGAATATATGGGAATTAACGGAAATATATGCAAATTAATATTAATACCATTTAAATGTAGATGTTTTTTGCATTGAATATATTTACCATATCATATGGAGACAGAAACAAACCTTTTACCTTATCATAAGTAGACATAATTACAAACCTTTTACCTTATCATAAGTAGACATAATTACAAATGATTAAATCTTTCCAATAGAAAAAAAAAAGTTATGAATTGAACTTTAATTAAATGAGTTGACTCTTCACATGGGATGATTTCACTGAACAACAAAAGAAAGGGAATATTGAATGATCCCCAATGATCCATCAAATCTCCCCAAAAATCTGTAAAATGATAGAAACTAAAGCTTTGGTTGTCTTCCTCTCAGGCTTCCATGTCTTCTCCCTGGACCTCCTCAATGTCCACCTCTTGAACATCAGACTCTGAGGCCTCATCTTCACTGTCACTTTCCAACCTTGTTGAGGATGGCTTGTTGTCAGGTTCAAAAGCCTCAAATTTGCCCGAATGGCCACCAATTTTTCAACTCTTGTATTGGTCAGCCTGTTGCGTGCTTTGGTGTGTTCCCGAACAAGGACCAGTTGCGCTCTGAGGCGGCTGATGTTTGTGGGATTTGGAGGATGATGGAGGCAACAGGGGAAAGAGCCTCAGATCCCTTCCACCAGGTGGCTGATGAGATATTTTGGCACGACTGCCATATTGCATCTCCATCCCAAAGCCCTTGCTTGGAAGTGTACTTTGCCAGACTGCCAAGAACCTTGCCCTCATCCAGGCCAAGGTGGCGAGACACGGTAGTGATGACACCATAGGCCTTGTTGATCTCTACACCAGACAGGATGCTCTTGTCAGCATACTTGGGGTCCAACATGTACGATGCGGCGTGTATGGGCTTCAGGCAGAAGTCTTCACGCTTTTTGATGTATTTCAGAAATGTAGTTTCCTCTGCTTGGAGCAACAGTGAAGTGGGCAGGACAGTACAGATTTCTTCTCTTACATCTGCAAGCAGAGTCGGAACATCAGACAGGATGGCATTTTTTCCCTCAATCCGTGCAATGACTACTGCTATAGGTTTCAGGAGTTTCAGGCCGCTTACCACTCTCTCCCAAAATACATAATCCAGGAGGATCCTCTTGATGGGGCTGTCCATATCGGCAGACTGTGATATGGCCATATCTTGGAGAGACTCCTTCCCCTCCAGGAGACTGTCAAACATGATGACAACACCACCCCAACAGGTGTTGCTGGGCAGCTTCAATGTGGTGCTCTTATTCTTCTCACTGCTTGGTGAGGTAGATTGCTGCTATAACTTGATGACCCTTCACATACCTAACCATTTCCTTGGCTCTCTTATAGAGTGTATCCATTGTTTTCAGTGTCTTGATGTCCTTGAGGAGCAGATTCAATGCATGAGCAGCACAGCCAATGGGTGTGATGTGAGGGTAGGACTCCTCCACTTTAGACCAAGCAGCCTTCATGTTCACAGCATTGTCTGTCACCAGTGCAAATACCTTCTGTGGTCCAAGGTCATTGATGACTGCCTTCAGCTCATCTGCAATGTAGAGACCGGTGTGTCTGTGCTCTTGTAGAATACTGGTTGAGGGGTGGAGATGATGTAGTTAATTATTCCTTGCCCACGAACATTCGACCACCCATCAGAGATGATTGCAGTACAGTTTGCTTTCTCTATGATTTGCTTGACCTTCACTTGAACTCTGTTGAACTCTGCATCCAGCAAATGAGTAGATAAAACATGTCTGGTTGGAGGGGTGTATGCTGGGTGAAGAACATTCAGAAATCTCTTCCAATACACATTGCCTGTGAGCATCAGAGGTGAACCAGTTGCATACACAGCTTGAGAAAGACATTCATCAGCATTTCTCTGACTACGTTCCTCCATTGAGTAAAAAACCTCTGATTCCAGGAGGACCATGAGCTGTTGCTATCGACAAGGTGTCTGATTCATCATTTTCACCTCGAATAGAAGTAGAGGGACTTTTGTCAGAGGTTGCTTGTTGTGAAGCTGAGGGAACTTTATGCACTTTATGCAGATGATTCTGCATCGTTGTTGCATTCTTCACATATGATTTGGCACATTATTTGCAAATGTACACAGCTTTTCCTTCAACAATACCTGCAGTGAAATGTCTCCACACATCAGATAGTGATGATGCCCGTGGCATTTTCCTGTAAAGGTTAGAAAAAAATAGAAAAAACAACAAATACAATTCCATGTACAGATAAATAGTTAAGCAGATTAAACAACTCCTTTGTCAGATAAATGTTTTAAAATGAAACGTATGAAAACAGGTGAATTAACACTCCTCAGTTAGCAGGCTCAAGCAAGCTAAAACCCACATGGTAGCAAAAACTAACTAGCAGAAATTGTTAACAAGTTAGAAATGATTTAAACACACTTTGCTGTAGGCTACTATTTACTAGTTAACAACATACCATGTATGTCATATAAAATATATTCACCCTGTGTGTATCCTACAAAAAAGGTTCACTGTTATAAGCTAACTTTTTTGATGAATTTAAAATCCAGGGCTTAACTTCCCATGGAAAAAGTCTGGAAATGTACCAGAAAGTTTCTGACCCTTTGCAACCCTAGTTCTGATTCCAGAAGGTCCACACAACACATTACTGATTTGTTCTGATTCCAGAAGGTCCACACAACACATTACTGATTTGTTCTGATTCCAGAAGGTCCACACAACACATTACTGATTTGTTCTGATTCCAGAAGGTCCACACAACACATTACTGATTTGTTCTTTGCTGATAGCTACTTTATTGAGGAAAGTGTATTTACTATGACTGTGATATGTGGTTGTACCATCTAACTATCTTCAGATGAGTGCACTAACTGTAAGTCGCTCTGGATAAGGCCGTCTGCTAAATGAAGTAAATGTAACATGTTCTGATTCCATAACAAGCTTGTGTTGTATGCAGCATTCTAGTTAGGGTTATGTAACCAGGGTCTTATTACACTCTTTGGAAAAAAAGGGTTCTTCAGCCATCCCCATAGGAGAACCCTTTGAAGAACCATTTTTAGTTCTGCCTGGAACCATTTTGAGTTCCATGTACCATTTTGAGTTCCAGCTGAAGAACCCTTTTAGGTTATAGATAGCACCTTTACTTCGAAGAGTGTACTGTTCAGTCATCAGGTAGGTTTATGTAACCAGTGTCTTAATAGTGTTCAGTCATTAGGTAGGTTTATGTAACCAGTGTCTTAATAGTGTTCAGTAAGGTAGGTTTATGTAACCAGTGTCTTAATAGTGTTCAGTCATTAGGTAGGTTTATGTAACCAGTGTCTTAATAGTGTCCAGTCATTAGGTAGGTTTATGTAACCAGTGTCTTAATAGTGTCCAGTCATTAGGTAGGTTTATGTAACCAGTGTCTTAATAGTGTCCAGTCAGGTAGGTTTATGTAACCAGTGTCTTAATAGTGTCCAGTCAGGTAGGTTTATGTAACCAGTGTCTTAAGTGTCCAGTCAGGTAGGTTTATGTAACCAGTGTCTTAATAGTGTCCAGTCAGGTAGGTTTATGTAACCAGTGTCTTAATAGTGTCCAGTCAGGTAGGTTTATGTAACCAGTGTCTTAATAGTGTCCAGTCAGGTAGGTTTATGTGACCAGTGTCTTAATAGTGTCCAGTCAGGTAGGTTTATGTAACCAGTGTCTTAATAGTGTTCAGTCAGGTAGGTTTATGTAACCAGTGTCTTAATAGTGTTCAGTCAGGTAGGTTTATGTAACCAGTGTCTTAATAGTGTTCAGTCAGGTAGGTTTATGTAACCAGTGTCTTAATAGTGTCCAGTCAGGTAGGTTTATGTAACCAGTGTCTTAATAGTGGTCAGTCATTAGGTAGGTTTATGTAACCAGTGTCTTAATAGTGTCCAGTCAGGTAGGTTTATGTAACCAGTGTCTTAATAGTGTTCAGTCAGGTAGGTTTATGTAACCAGTGTCTTAATAGTGTTCAGTCAGGTAGGTTTATGTAACCAGTGTCTTAATAGTGTTCAGTCAGGTAGGTTTATGTAACCAGTGTCTTAATAGTGTTCAGTCATTAGGTAGGTTTATGTAACCAGTGTCTTAATAGTGTTCAGTCAGGTAGGTTTATGTAACCAGTGTCTTAATAGTGTCCAGTCAGGTAGGTTTATATAACCAGTGTCTTAATAGTGTCCAGTCATTAGGTAGGTTTATGTAACCAGTGTCTTAATAGTGTCCAGTCATTAAGGTAGGTTTATGTAACCAGTGTCTTAATAGTGTCCAGTCAGGTAGGTTTATGTAACCAGTGTCTTAATAGTGGTCAGTCATTAGGTAGGTTTATGTAACCAGTGTCTTAATAGTGTCCAGTCAGGTAGGTTTATGTAACCAGTGTCTTAATAGTGTCCAGTCAGGTAGGTTTATGTAACCAGTGTCTTAATAGTGTCCAGTCAGGTAGGTTTATGTAACCAGTGTCTTAATAGTGGTCAGTCATTAGGTAGGTTTATGTAACCAGTGTCTTAATAGTGTCCAGTCAGGTAGGTTTATGTGACCGGTGTCTTAATAGTGTTCAGTCAGGTAGGTTTATGTAACCAGTGTCTTAATAGTGGTCAGTCATTAGGTAGGTTTATGTAACCAGTGTCTTAATAGTGGTCAGTCATTAGGTAGGTTTATGTAACTGTCAGGCTCTGGCCATAGAGAAGCTTTGCTTCTCTATATTTCTATGGTCAGAGTCTGGCAGATCTATCATTTCTATTTCTGTCTGGTGTGTGTGTGTGGGATCCCTAATTAGAGGCAGCTGCCATGCATTACCTCTAATTAGGGATCTTACTTATATGTCTGTGTTCCACTCCGTTGGCGTGGTTCATTGTTATGTTGTCTCGTGTTCGTGCTACGTGTGTCCTTTCATTATATATTATCATTTGTTATTTTGTATAGTTCGTCAGTTCATTAAATAAAGATGTCGAACTATGGATACGCTGCGCCTTGGTCTCTCTACACACCCGAACGTGACAGAATGAACCACCAACCGACCAAGCAGCGATATTCTGGAGCAAAGGAGAAAGGAAGACAGCGGCGTAATCGTGGATACGGAGGTAAAGGAGGCCGTAGTCAACCCCAGGAAAATGTCGGGGGGGGGCTATGGGGGTGGTCTGGCAAAGAAGAGGAAGCGCCAGTACCACTATCCATGTGGAATATGACGATGCCGAAATACAAGTGGGGGGCGCAAAGCAAGATGGAAGAGAAGGAGTTAAAGGCATATTATGGAGGCATATTAGAGGAGATGAAGCAAAAGGAGGAATATTTGGAGAAATATTTTGGAGAAGTTCTGGAGGAAATGTGGGAGATAGCAGAGGAGGTTGAAGAGGAAATGTCGGAATGGAATAGTCCGTGTCCAGTCGCCTACTCCACTCCCGTGACAGAGCAGTCCGCTTTACCGGTGCCCAGTCGGGGTCCGGCCGTCTGCTCTACTTCAGTGCCAGAACAGTTTGCTCCACCGGTGCCCAGTCTGGGTCCGGCCGTCTGCTACACTCCAGTGCCAGAGCAGTCCGCTCCACCGGTGCCCAGTCTGGGTCCGGCCGTCTGCTCTACTCCAGTGCCAGAACAATCCGTTCCACCGGTGCCCAGTCTGGGTCCGGCCGTCTGCTACACTCCAGTGCGCCTCTCCAGTCCGGTACGTCATGTGCCTACTCCTCGCACTAGCCCTGAGGTGCGTGTCACCAGTCCGGTGCCATCAGTGCCGACTCCATGCACCAGGCCTCCAGTGCGCCTCTCCAGTCCGGTACGTCATGTGCCTACTCCTCGCACTAGCCCTGAGGTGCGTGTTATTAGTCCTGTGCCACATGTGCCGACTCCACGCACCAGGCTTCCAGTGCGCGTCTCCAGTCAGGTACGTCCTGTGCCTGTTTCCCGCACTAGCCCTGAGGTGCGTGTTATTAGTCCTGTGCCACATGTGCCGACTCCACGCACCAGGCTTCCAGTGCGCGTCTCCAGTCAGGTACGTCATGTGCCTGTTCCCCGCACTCGCCCTGAGGCGCGTGTTAGTAGTCCAGTGCCACCAGTGCCGACTTCACGCACCAGGCTTCCAGTGCGCCTCCCCAGTCCGGTACGTCCCGTGCCGACTCCCCGCACTCAACCTCCAGTGCGCCTCCCTAGCCCGGTACGTCCCGTGCCGACTCCCCGCACTCGACCTCCAGTGCGTGTGCCCAGCCAGGTTCCTCCAGTGCCAGCTCCACGCACCAGGCCTCCAGTGCGCCTCCCCAGTCCGGTACGTCCCGTGCCGACTCCCCGCACTCTACCTCCAGTGCGTGTGCAAAGTCCGGTACGTCCCGTGCCGACTCCCCGCACTCGACCTCCAGTGCGTGTGCCCAGCCAGGTTCCTCCAGTACCAGCTCCACGCACCAGGCCTCCAGTGCGCCTCTACAGTCCGGTACGTCCCGTGCCGACTCCCCGCACTCGACTTCCAGTGCGTGAGCCCAGCCAGGTGCCTCCAGTGCCGACTCCACGCACCAGGCCTCCAGTGCGCCTCCCCAGTCCGGTACGTCCCGTGCCGACTCCCCGCACTCGACTTCCAGTGCGTGAGCCCAGCCAGGTGCCTCCAGTGCCAGCTCTACGCATCAGACCGTCGGTGCGCCTCGACATCCCGGAGCCTCTCGTGATGATCGACAGCCCAGAGCCTCTCGTGATGATCGACAGCCCGGAGCCTCTCGTGATGGTCGACAGCCCGGAGCCTCCCGTGATGGTCGACAGCCCGGAGCCTCCCGTGATGGTCGACAGCCCGGAGCCTTCCGTGACGATCGACAGCCCGGAGCCTCCCGTGACGGTCGACAGCCCGGAGCCTCCCGTGACGCTCGACAGCCCGGAGCCTCCCGTGACGCTCGACAGCCCGGAGCCTCCCGTGACGCTCGACAGCCCGGAGCCTCCCGTGACGCTCGACAGCCCGGAGCCTCCCGTGACGCTCGACAGCCCGGAGCCTCCCGTGACGCTCGACAGCCCGGAGCCTCCCGTGACGCTCGACAGCCCGGAGCCTCCCGTGACGCTCGACAGCCCGGAGCCTCCCGTGACGCTCGACAGCCCGGAACCTCCCGTGACGCTCGACAGCCCGGAACCTTCCGTGAAGATCGACAGCCCGGAACCTTCCGTGACGATCGACAGCCCGGAACCTTCCGTGACGATTATATGGCCGGAGTCGCCTGCCACACCGGTGCTCAGTCCTGGCCCGGTTATTTGCCCCGCTCCATGGCCTGAACTTATTTCCCCACCATTGTTGTATCCAGGACCGGTGGGTTGCCCCTTTACATGGCCGGAGTCGCCTGCCACACCGGTGCCCAGTCCTGGCCCGGTTATTTGCCCCGCTCCATGGCCTGAGCCTTTTTCCCCACCATGGTCATTTCTAGGACTGGTGGGTTGCCCCTTTATATGGCCGGAGTCGCCTGTTACACCGATGCCCAGTCCTGGCCCGGTTATTTGCCCCGCTCCTTGGCCTGAGCCTTTTGCCCCACCATGGTCATTTCCAGGACCAGTGGGTTGCCCCTTTAAATGGCCTGAGTCGCCAGCCACACCGGGCCCAGTAGAAATGGGGAGGAAGCTAGCCACTTCGCCGGGGCCGGAACCGCCACCTGCGATCGTGTGATGTTTTTTCCTCCCTTACCCTTCCCTCATGTTTGTGTTTATTTTTCTTGCGGCCGGGAGTCCGCGCCTTTGGGGGGGGGTACTGTCAGGCTCTGGCCATAGAGAAGCTTTGCTTCTCTATATTTCTATGGTCAGAGTCTGGCAGATCTATCATTTCTATTTCTGTCTGGTGTGTGTGTGTGGGATCCCTAATTAGAGGCAGCTGCCATGCATTACCTCTAATTAGGGATCTTACTTATATGTCTGTGTTCCACTCCGTTGGCGTGGTTCATTGTTATGTTGTCTCGTGTTCGTGCTACGTGTGTCCTTTCATTATATATTATCATTTGTTATTTTGTATAGTTCGTCAGTTCATTAAATAAAGATGTCGAACTATGGATACGCTGCGCCTTGGTCTCTCTACACACCCGAACGTGACAGTAACCAGTGTCTTAATAGTGTCCAGTCAGGTAGGTTTATGTAACCAGTGTCTTAATAGTGTCCAGTCAGGTAGGTTTATGTAACCAGTGTCTTAATAGTGGTCAGTCATTAGGTAGGTTTATGTAACCAGTGTCTTAATAGTGGTCAGTCATTAGGTAGGTTTATGTAACCAGTGTCTTAATAGTGTCCAGTCAGGTAGGTTTATGTAACCAGTGTCTTAAGTGTCCAGTCAGGTAGGTTTATGTGACCAGTGTCTTTAATAGTGTCCAGTCAGGTAGGTTTATGTAACCAGTGTCTTAATAGTGGTCAGTCATTAGGTAGGTTTATGTAACCAGTGTCTTAATAGTGTCCAGTCATTAGGTAGGTTTATGTAACCAGTGTCTTTAAGTGTCCAGTCAGGTAGGTTTATGTGACCAGTGTCTTAATAGTGTTCAGTCAGGTAGGTTTATGTAACCAGTGTCTTAATAGTGGTCAGTCATTAGGTAGGTTTATGTAACCAGTGTCTTAATAGTGGTCAGTCATTAGGTAGGTTTATGTGACCAGTGTCTTAATAGTGTTCAGTCAGGTAGGTTTATGTAACCAGTGTCTTAATAGTGGTCAGTCATTAGGTAGGTTTATGTAACCAGTGTCTTAATAGTGGTCAGTCATTAGGTAGGTTTATGTAACCAGTGTCTTAATAGTGTCCAGTCAGGTAGGTTTATGTAACCAGTGTCTTAATAGTGTCCAGTCAGGTAGGTTTATGTAACCAGTGTCTTAATAGTGGTCAGTCATTAGGTAGGTTTATGTAACCAGTGTCTTAATAGTGGTCAGTCATTAGGTAGGTTTATGTAACCCGTGTCTTAATAGTGTCCAGTCAGGTAGGTTTATGTAACCAGTGTCTTAATAGTGTTCAGTCATTAGGTAGGTTTATGTAACCAGATAAATAGTTTAAACAAACAGAGTTTAAACAACTCCTTTGTAAGATAAATGTTTTAAAATGAAACTTGTATGGAAACAGGTGAATTAACACTCCTCAGTTAGCAGGCTCAAGCAAGCTAAAACCCACATGGTAGCAAAAACTAACTAGCAGAAATTGTTATCAAGTTAGAAATTATTTAAACACACTTTGCTGTAGGCTACTATTTACTAGTTAACAACATACCATGTATGTCATATAAAATATATTCACCCCACCCAGTATTGTAATCAAAACTTACCAGAAAGCATGTAGTCCTTGGCTCAGCCAGTGTAGTAGTGTGGGCTCAATAGCATCTCATTAGTGTGCATCTCATCAATAGCATCTCATCTTGAGAATCAGCTGCACATGTGATGGGAGAATGCACTGCACATGTGATGGGAGAATGCACTGCACATGTGATGGGAGAATGCACTGCACATGTGATGGGAGAATGCACTGCACATGTGATGGGAGAATGCACTGCACATGTGATGGAAGAATGCACTGCACATGTGATGGAAGAATGCACTGCACATGTGATGGAAGAATGCACTGCACATGTGATGGAAGAATGCACTGCACATGTGATGGAAGAATGCACTGTGCATGTAGAGGGTTGCAATTCCATTGAATTGGGGATTGTTTAACCAAAATATGCCACAAGACCTAGAATTGCCTTATGTGTATCCAACCAAAAAGGTTCACTGTTATAAACTTTTTTGATGAATTTCAGCAAAATTCCCCAAATTCCCATGGAAAATTTCCAGGATGTTTCTGACCCTTTGCAACCCTTGTCCCTACCATTCCTCCTGAGGCAGTCTTCTGCCAACATCATTATCAGGCTAAAAAAGGATGTGTCTATGAGCGGTGTCTGTGTCTCACGCACGCCGTCTCTCTCCAGACCCCCCCTCCTCTCCTATCCCTGTATATTACTCTCCATACCCCCCCCCTCTCCTATCCCTGTATATCTCTCTCCAGACCCCCCCTCACCCTCCTACACCATTTTTCTCAGTAAATATATTTCCAAAGGTGCTATTAACATGAAATCTTCACCAGATGTTGGTAACAACCCAAGTAATCCATACATACAAAGAAACCAAAACAAATACGTTCAGAAATTAAGTTATGTGTAATAATGTGAAATGACACAGGGAAAAAGTATTGAACACACTTACTGATATTTATTTAATACTTTGTACAAAAGCCTTTGTTGGTAATGACAGCTTCAAGACGCCTCCTGTATGGAGAAACTAGTCGCATGCATTGCTCTGGTGTGATTTTGGCCCATTCTTCCACACAAACAGTTTCAAATCTTGAAGGTTCCGTGGGCCTCTTCTATGAATCTTGATCTTCAGTTCTTTCCATAGATTTTCAATGGGATTTAAGTCAGGTGATTGGCTGGGCCATTCTAGCAGCTTTATTTTCTTTCTTTGAAACCAATTGAGAGTTTGGGATCATTGTCTTGCTGAAATGTCCACCCTCGTTTCATCTTCATCATCCTGGTAGATGGCAGCAGATTTTTGTCAAGAATGTCTCTGTAAATTTGCCCATTCATCCTTCCTTCAATTATGTGAAGTTTGCCAGTACCATTTGCTGAAAAGCAGCCCCACACCATGATGTTCCCACCTCCAAACTTCACTGTTGGTATGGTGTTTTTAGGGTGATGTGCAGTGCCATTTCTCCTCCAAACATGGTGTGTATTATGACATCCAAACAGTTCAATTTTGCTCTCATCTGACCACACTATATTCTCCCAGTATTTCACTGGCTTTTCCAAATGTTGTGCAGCAAACTTTAAACGAGCTTCAACATGCTTTTTTTTCAGCAATGGAGTCTTGCGTGGTGAGCGTGCATACAGGCCATGGCGGTGGAGTGCATTACTTACTGTTTTCTTTGAGACAACAGTACCTGCTAATTGCAGGTCTTTTTGAAGCTCTCCACAAGTGGTCCTTGGCTCTTGGACAACTCTTCTGATTATTCTTTTCACTCCTCTGTCAGAAATCTTGCGAGGAGCACCTGGTCGAGGCAAATTTATGGTGAAATTGTCTTTCCACTTCCGTATTATGGCCCCAACAGTGCTCACTGGAATATTCAGAAGCTTAGAAATGCGCCTATAACCAATGCCATCATTATGTTTTGCAACAATTAGGTTACGAATGTCTTGAGACAGCTCTTTGCTTTTACCCACCATGAGATGTGTCTTGTGTGACACCTTGGCAATGAGACCTTTTTGTAGGCCATCAGTTGGGACTGAACCAGCTGATATTAATTTGCACTGACAGGGGGCTGGATTGCTTTTTAATTACTGATAGTTTTCAGCTGTTGTCTTGGCTTTCCATGCCTTTTTGCACCTCCCTTCATGTGTTCAATACTTTTTCCCTGTGTCATTTCACATTATTACACAACTTAATTTCTGAACTTATTTGGTTTCTTTGTATGTATGGATTACCTGGGTTGTTACCAACATCTGGTGAACATTTCATGTCAATAGCACCTTTGGAAATATATTTACTGAGAAAAATGGTGACGTGTTCAATACTTATTTCACCCGCTGTATATCACTCTCCAGACCCCCCCCCCTCTCCTATCCCTGTATATTTCTCTCCAGACCCCCCTCAACCCCCTATCCCTGTATATCTCTCTCCAGAGTTCCGGCCCGGGGAGCCATGGAAAGGTTACCCCAACATCGACCCTGAGACTGACCCTTTTGTGACCCCTGGTAGTGTCATCAACAACCTCTCCATCAACACCGTCCGCCACGTAGACCACCTCAGAGACCTGACTGGTAACACACACCTCCATCAACACTGTCCTCTACGTAGACCACCTCAGAGACCTGACTGGTAACACACACTGTCCACCACGTAGACCACCTCAGAGACCTGACTGGTAACACACACCTCCATCAACACTGTCCGCCACGTAGACCACCTCAGAGACCTGACTGGTAACACACTACAGCCGTGGTCAAACGTTTTGAGAATTACAAAAGTATTGGTCTCCACAAAGTTTGCTGCCTCAGTGTTCGCTAACTACTTTGCAGACAGAGTTCAGTGTGTCAAATCGGAGGGCCTATTGTCCGATCCTCTGGTAGTCTCTATGGGGGTGCCACAGGGTTCAATTCTTGGGCCAACCCTTTTCTCTATATACATCAACGATGTCGCTCTCGCTGCTGGTGACTCTCTGATCCATCTCTACGCAGATGACACCATTCTGTATACATCTGGCCTCTCTTTGGATACTGTGTTTACTAACCTTCAATCAAGCTTCAACGCCATACAACACTCCTTCCGTGGCCTCCAACTGCTCTTAAACGCTAGTAAAACTAAGTGCATGCTTTTCTATCGAACGCTGCCAGCACCCGCCCACCGGACTATCATCACTACTCTCGATGGATCCGAATTAGAATACGTGGACACCTACAAATACCTAGGCATCTGGTTAGACTATAAACTCAACTTCCAGACTCACATCAACCATCTCCAATCCAAAATTAAATCCAGAATTGGCTTCCTATTTCGCAACAAAGCCTCCTTCACTCATGCTGCCAAACATGCCCTTGTAAAACTGACTATCCTACCGATCCTTGATTTCGGCGATGTCATTTACAAACTAGCCTCCAATACTCTACTTAGCAAATTGGATGTAGTCTATCACAGTGCCATCCGTTTTGTCACCAAAGCCCCATACACTACCCACCACTGCGACCTGTATGCTCTCGTTGGCTGGCCTTCATTATATATTCGTCGCCAAACCCACTGGCTCCAGGTCATCTATAAGTCTTTATTAGGTAAATCCCCGCCCTATCTCAGCTCACTGGTCACTATAGCAACACCCACCCGTAGCATGCGCTCCAGCAGGTATATCTCACTGGTCACCCCCAAAGCCAACACCTCCTTTGGTCGCCATTCCTTCCAGTTCGCTGCTGCCAATGACTGGAACGAATTGCAAAAATCATTGAAACTAGAGGTTCCTATCTCCCTCACTAACTTTAAGCATCAGCTGTCAGAGCAGCTTATCGATCACTGCACCTGTATACAGCCCTTCTGTAAATAGCCCACCCTACTACCTCATCCCCATATTTATTTTTGTTTATTTTCACAAATCTTGCACTCCAGTATATCTATTTGCACATCATAATTTGCACATCCTTCATTCCTGTGTTAATGATGATAATTCTGTAATTTATTTCACCACTATAGTCTATTTATTGTCCTACCTCCTAACCTTACTGCATTTTTGCACTACATTTTGCACTCTGTATATAGATTTTTCTATTGTGTTTTTGACTGTTTGTTTAATGTGTAACTCTGTGTTGTTATTTGTCGCACTGCTTTGCTTTGTCTTGGCCAGGTCGCAGTTGCAAATGAGAACTTGTTCTCAACTGACCTACCTGGTTAAATAAAGGTGAAAAAAAAAAAAAAAAAAAAAAGTGTTGATGATGGCAATTTGCATATACTCCAGAATGTCATGAAGAGTGATCAGATGAATTGCAATTAATTGCAAAGTCCCTCTTTGCCATGAAAATGAACTTAATCCCCCAAAAACATTTCCACTGCATTTCAGCCCTGCCACAAAAGGACCAGCTGCCATCATGTCAGTGATTGTCTCGTTAACACAGGTGAGAGTGTTGACGAGGACAAGGCTGGAGATCACGCTGTCATGCTGATTGAGTCAGGGTGGTGCTTGAAATCATTGTTCTTCCTCTGTCAACCATGGTTACCTGCAAGGAAACACGTGCCGTCATCATTGCTTTGCACAAAAAGGGTTTCACAGGCAAGGATATTGCTGCTGGTAACATTGCACCTAAATCAACCATTTATCGGATCATCAAGAACTTCAAGGAGAGAGGTTCAATTGTTGTGAAGAAGGCGTCAGGGCGCGCAAGAAAGTCCAGCAAGCGCTAGGACCGTCTCCTAAAGTTGATTCAGCTGCGGGATCGGGGCACCACCAGTGCAGAGCTTGCTCAGGAATGGCAGCAGGCAGGTGTGAGTGCATCTGCACGCACAGTGAGGCGAAGATTTTTGGAGGATGGCCTGGTGTCAAGAAGGGCAGCAAAGAAGCCACTTCTCTCCAGGAAAAACATCAGGGACAGACTGATATTCTGCAAAAGATACAGGGATTGGACTGCTGAGGACTGGGGTAGAGTCATTTTCTCTGATGAATCCCCTTTCTGATTGTTTGGGCCATCCGGAAAACACCTTGTCTGGAGAAGACAAAGTGAGCGCTACCATCAGTCCTGTGTCATGCCAACAGTAAAGCATCCTGAGACCATTCATGTGTGGGGTTGCTTCTCAGCCAAGGGAGTGGGCTCACTCACAATTTTGCCTAAGAACACAGCCATGAATAAAGAATGGTACCAACACATCCTCCGAGAGCAACTTCTCCCAACCATCCAAGAACAGTTTGGTGACGACCAATGCCTTTTCCAGCATTGCAAGAATGGCCTGCCATCAGTCAGGATGTGGCCCAGAAGTGAATTGACAGCATGCCAGGGCGGATTGCAGAGGTCTTGAAAAAGAAGGGTCAACACTGCAAATATTGACTCTTTGTATAAACTGAATGTCATTGTCAATGAAAGCCTTTGACACTTATGGAATACTTGTAATTATACTTCAGGTTACCATAGTAACTACTGACATAAAGATCTAAGAACACTGAAGCAGCAAACTTTGTGGAGACCAATACTTGTGTCATTCTCAAAACTTTTGACCATGATTGTATACACACACATACAAAGACAACCATAGTAGCCACTAGCTAAACTAGCAGCTTCAGTGGATGTTGAACACATTCCTAGCAGTAAATGTATGTGTTAAATTATATCCGTGGTGTACGTGGGATAATCAACTCTGCATTCTATTTAACATAATGCATGTCTTGGGATAATCAACTCTGCATTCTATTTAACATAATGCATGTCTTGGGATAATCAACTCTGCATTCTATTTAACATAATGCATGTCTTGGGATAATCAACTCTGCATTCTATTTAACATAATGCATGTCTTGGGATAATCAACTCTGCATTCTATTTAACATAATGCATGTCTTGGGATAATCAACTCTGCATTCTATTTAACATAATGCATGTCGTGGGATAATCAACTCTGCATTCTATTTAACATAATACATGTCTTGGGATAATCAACTCTGCATTCTATTTAACATAATGCATGTCTTGGGATAATCAACTCTGCATTCTATTTAATATAATACATGTCTTGGGATAATCAACTCTGCATTCTATTTAATATAATACATGTCGTGGGATAATCAACTCTGCATTCTATTTAACATAATGCATGTCTTGGGATAATCAACTCTGCATTCTATTTAACACAATGCATGTCGTGGGATAATCAACTCTGCATTCTAATTAAGATAATGCATGTCGTGGGATAATCAACTCTGCATTCTATTTAACATAATACATGTCTTGGGATAATCAACTCTGCATTCTGCATTCTAATTAAGATAATGCATGTTGTGGGATAATCAACTCTGCATTCTATTTAACATAATACATGTCTTGGGATAATCAACTCTGCATTCTGCATTCTAATTAAGATAATGCATGTTGTGGGATAATCAACTCTGCATTCTATTTAAGATAATGCATGTTGTGGCACCCACCTTCCACATCATGCACTATTATCCACAGAATGCAGAGCCCCTAAAAACATAATCATAGTTTTCGGTTTAGATGACTATTTATTTATTTTTTTAACATTAAATGCACTATGCATTAGGTGGGTGGGATGCTGGAACAACACACAATAAAAGTCCCATTACTGCTGATCACTTGTTTACTTTACTTTACACAATATTTCAGTTGTTGTGTTTATTACATTAGTTTTATTATTCATTCCAAGTCATCATCTCATCTCTATACAGCTGCTGCCGATGCTGTCTGACTAAATCACTATTTTACTAGTTCTTCAGAGTGAATAAGGCATACTGTTATGACTGCTGAAGACCAACTATCATTCACTTAGATCATGTATTTTCAGGTAGAGGTACCTGGCGTAGTAACTGCTTTCTGTCCCTCTCCATCTTGCTTTCTTCTGTCCCTTCTTTTCCCAGACCGGACAAGTAGACACGCAATGGATTATGGTTATTGTAGTTAATTACCAGGTTTTCTGAGCTAAACTATGTATTGGACTGTTGGAAACTAGAACTCCCTCCTACTACATGGCACAGTCTGGGCTTGATCTGATTTATCTCTAGAGAAACTGCATGGAGCTCACAGAACAAACAGAACTTAATGGAATTCAAATAATTGAACCAATGCCAGTCATTTAGTTGTTTAAAAAACTTAAATAACTGAAATGTCAGTTAATCGCTCAGTATTATTGATTATCCCTTACTTATAAATGATTTGTACTTCTACAGCTGAACCTAGTTGTCAGTCAACTAACCCAGTCTGAATAGTACTGTCCTCAGGCTAGTGGGCTAGCTTCATTTCCATCCCTGCTATGTAGTCTATTGTTCTGTTCAGTGTTGGCTGTGTTTTAGTGAACGCTGTCTCTGTCTCTGTCTCTCTCTCTCTCTATCTAGGACCATCCTCATCACTGAACACCACAATGCCTTCTAACAGTGCCTGGCCATCTATTCGTGCCTCTAGCCACAGTGGTTCACTCACCAGTACAACACAAAGCACTTCAGGTATGTCTAACCCTCACCCCTCCGCAGTACAGGTACGTCTAACCCTCACCCCTCTGCAGTACAGGTACGTCTAACCTCACCCCTCCGCAGTACAGGTACGTCTAACCCTCACCCCTCCGCAGTACAGGTATGTCTAACCCTCACCCCTCCGCAGTACAGGTACGTCTAACCTCACCCCTCCGCAGTACAGGTACGTCTAACCCTCACCCCTCCGCAGTACAGGTACGTCTAACCCTCACCCCTCCGCAGTACAGGTACGTCTAACCCTCACCCCTCCGCAGTACAGGTACGTCTAACCCTCACCCCTCCGCAGTACAGGTACGTCTAACCTCACCCCTCCGCAGTACAGGTACGTCTAACCTCACCCCTCCCCAGTACAGGTACGTCTAATCTCACCCCTCCCCAGTACAGGTACGTCTAACCTCACCCCTCCCCAGTACAGGTACGTCTAACCTCACCCCTCCCCAGTACAGGTACGTCTAACCTCACCCATCAACAGAGAGACATGTTTGTTATGAGAAGTAGCCTATACTAGAGACATGTTTGTTATGAGAAGTAGCCTATACTAGAGACATGTTTGTTAATATGGGTGATTATTAATGGGATACTTAATGGTTACAACCATCAAACTGGTAGTAATATTATAAACTTCTCCTTCTCCCTCCCCCTCTTGCTCGCGCTCGCTCTCTCTCTCCTCTCTCTCTCCTCTCTCCCTCCCTCTATCTCTCACACATCTCCCTCCCTCTATCTCTGACTCTCTGTCCCCCTCCAGCCAGGTCCAGTGAGTTTAAATGGTCTCCAGGAGGGTCTAACTCGTCTCTGGCCCATGAGCTGTGGAAGGTCCCTCTGGCTCCTAAAGGTCTTTCAGCCCCTTCCCGCCCCCCTCCCGGCCTCACCAGCCACCCCCAGAACCCCCCTCCATCCTGGGGGGAAGCTCCTCTACGCTTGGGGGGTTGGGGGAACTCCGACTCCAGATACACACCTGGTGAGACTGCCTATACAGTGTGTGTGTGTGGATGTGTTTAACTATACTTGAAGACCAGAAGTCCCCACAAGAATGGTAAACAAACAACAATGTGACCAACTGGGGACATTTAGTTCGTCCCCACAAGGTCATCTGCTGTTTCTAGGGGCTTTAGGGTTAGAGTTAGGGTTAGCAGCTACGGTTAGTTTTAGGGTTAAGGTCAGGGTTAGGGATTATTTTTACACAGTTTAGTAGTACAAGACTGTGTCAAATCAACATTTCAAATCAAATTCTATTGGTCACATACACAAATTTAGCAGATGTTATTGCAGGTGTAGTGAAATGCGAGTGATGTAGTGAAATGCTTGTGATGTAGTGAAATGCGAGTGATGTAGTGAAATGCGAGTGATGTAGTGAAATGCGAGTGATGTAGTGAAATGCGAGTGATGTAGTGAAATGCGAGTGATGTAGTGAAATGCGAGTGATGTAGTGAAATGCTTGTAATTCACACTATAGAGCCAAACTGAGCCAAGCTGTGCTGGCCTGGTTTCATATCACTATAGTTGCTGGAACCATACTACAGAGGAACATGGGAGAACACATTGTCCCTGTAGTGGAAATCAAGTGTATCAGGGTAATAGTACTCTGTTCTCTCCTGTCACTCAGGTTGGAGTTGGAGTGACAGCAGCAGCAGCTCAGGGAGAACCAACTGGCTTGTTCTCAAGAATCTCACAACTCAGGTAAACACACACACATTATCTCAAGAATCTCACAACTCAGGTAAACACACACACATTCTCTCAAGAATCTCACAACTCAGGTAAACACACACACATTCTCTCAAGAATCTCACAACTCAGGTAAACACACACACATTCTCTCAAGAATCTCACAACTCCGGTAAACACACACACATTATCTCAAGAATCTCACAACTCAGGTAAACACACACACATTCTCTCAAGAATCTCACAACTCAGGTAAACACACACACATTCTCTCAAGAATCTCACAACTCCGGTAAACACACACACATTATCTCAAGAATATCACAACTCAGGTAAACACACACACATTCTCTCTCTCACGTACACACACAGACACCGGCCTACTATCTACCAGTGTTGTAGGACTTGACTCTGACTTGACCAGTGGGGACTTTATTGTCAGAAAATCTCTCTTTTGCATAATTCAACATTCTAGCTACAACAGCAAATGTGCAACAGTGTCATGAAACTGAAAAAATGGTTGGCTACTTTTAGGACTGCCAAGGGTCTAGTGACTGGTTGGCTACTTTTAGGACTGGAACACGAGGGACTTGGGACTCGGGCTGGGTGATATGATGCACGATGTTCCAGATGTTGTAACACTAGGGACTGGGGCTGGTGGATATGATGTGTGATGTTCCAGATGTTGTAACACTAGGGACTTGGGGCTGGTGGATATGATGCGTGATGTTCCAGATGTTTTGGGACTGGGGCTGGTGGATATGATGCGTGATGTTCCAGATGTTTTGGGACTTGGGGCTGGTGGATATGATGCGTGATGTTCCAGATGTTTTGGGACTGGGGCTGGTGGATATGATGCGTGATGTTCCAGATGTTTTGGGACTGGGGCTGGTGGATATGATGCGTGATGTTCCAGATGTTTTGGGACTGGGGCTGGTGGATATGATGCGTGATGTTCCAGATGTTTTGGGACTGGGGCTGGTGGATATGATGCGTGATGTTCCAGATGTTTTGGGACTGGGGCTGGTGGATATGATGTGTGATGTTCCAGATGTTGTAACACTAGGGACTTGGGGCTGGTGGATATGATGCGTGATGTTCCAGATGTTTTGGGACTGGGGCTGGTGGATATGATGCGTGATGTTCCAGATGTTTTGGGACTGGGGCTGGTGGATATGATGCGTGATGTTCCAGATGTTTTGGGACTTGGGGCTGGTGGATATGATGCGTGATGTTCCAGATGTTTTGGGACTGGGGCTGGTGGATATGATGCGTGATGTTCCAGATGTTTTGGGACTGGGGCTGGTGGATATGATGCGTGATGTTCCAGATGTTTTGGGACTGGGGCTGGTGGATATGATGCGTGATGTTCCAGATGTTTTGGGACTGGGGCTGGTGGATATGATGCGTGATGTTCCAGATGTTTTGGGACTGGGGCTGGTGGATATGATGCGTGATGTTCCAGATGTTTTGGGGCTGGTGGATATGAGCTGTAGGCCTAAACGCACGTCCTGTAGTCTTAATACTGTAACGCCTCAATCACACCGACAGCGACATTGGTCCGCAGTTTGAATATGACAGTTGGAGGATAAACAGTCATTGAGTTGACTTACATCACTTCCGCCTCAATCACACCGACAGCGACATTGCGTTTTGGTACCAGAAGTGCATTAATTTCCAATGGAACACTGTGTTTGCCCTGCAGCATTGTGTTGCAGAGGCAGTTGCAGTGTGTTCTGTGTGGTGCATATGTTGGATTTATCGAACGTATGCGTCAAACTGTGTGTGTAGACGGCCTGACAGAAATGATAGCAGAAGGTGAATGTTGAACTTGTGTTGCACACATCCAGATGATGCTGCAGACCATTTTGCTCAATGACACTGTAGGTGTGATCAAGGCGTTACTTACTGAGGCCTATATTTCAATATATAGGCTGCTGTATCAATCAATAATTCCTTCATGCCATCACAGCATAAGATACATTCATGCTTTGAAATGCAATCACTTATTTATTCACTGTTGTTTACATTGTCCCAAATGGTCAGAAAAAACTATATTGTAATCTAACAGCAACTGTTTGGAACACATACTATTCATGCAATACTTGCTCCTATACCTTCCTTTTTCTTTATCTCTAGTTTCCACAACCAGTCAAATGTCTTCCACAGATCTGACTTCCCCTTTCCCTCCTGAGCAACCAGTCAAATGTCTTCCACAGATCTGACTTCCCCTTTCCCTCAGGCTCTATTAGTCATATGTATGCTATGCTTACATGTTTCACGTAAAGAGAGCAAGGGTTGAGGGAATAGGGAATGTTCAGTCAGAAACAGGTAGAAACTAAATGGCTGAAATGATGTTGCAGCTTCAGCACAGACAGCGCAATAAACACTTGCTGTGCTGTGGTGCCTTTTCACTGCAGTGAAACACTGTGTGACCATCAGGCTCTTTCTTCAGTCATTTGTGTGTCTTAATTATTTAATCAAACAGTGTGCTTAAAGCATCAGACAAGCTCAGTGCATCTGTAGTTGATTTTATTCAAACACATAGGGTGTGTCTGTCTATATATGGAAAATTAAGTAAAAAAACAGAGAAAACTGTCGACCAAGATGATTGGTGACTGTTTGAAATGCAGTGTATTGACCTTTTTAATTGTGCAACAAAGCTTATTTAGAGAAAACAGTGTCTCCAAGGCTGTTACTTCCATCTATTACCTCCTACTACTCTTAACACAGTGGTTTCTCCAAGGCTGTTACTTCCATCTATTACCTCCTACTACTCTTAACACAGTGGTTTCTCCAAGGCTGTTACTTCCATCTATTACCTCCTACTACTCTTAACACAGTGGTTTCTCCAAGGCTGTTACTTCCATCTATTACCTCCTACTACTCTAACACAGTGGTTTCTCCAAGGCTGTTACTTCCATCTATTACCTCCTACTACTCTAACACAGTGGTTTCTCCAAGGCTGTTACTTCCATCTATTACCTCCTACTACTCTTAACACAGTGGTTTCTCCAAGGCTGTTACTTCCATCTATTACCTCCTACTACTCTTAACACAGTGGTTTCTCCAAGGCTGTTACTTCCATCTATTACCTCCTACTACTCTAACACAGTGGTTTCTCCAAGGCTGTTACTTCCATCTATTACCTCCTACTACTCTTAACACAGTGGTTTCTCCAAGGCTGTTACTTCCATCTATTACCTCCTACTACTCTAACACAGTGGTTTCTCCAAGGCTGTTACTTCCATCTATTACCTCCTACTACTCTAACACAGTGGTTTCTCCAAGGCTGTTACTTCCATCTATTACCTCCTACTACTCTTAACACAGTGGTTTCTCCAAGGCTGTTACTTCCATCTATTACCTCCTACTACTCTAACACAGTGGTTTCTCCAAGGCTGTTACTTCCATCTATTACCTCCTACTACTCTAACACAGTGGTTTCTCCAAGGCTGTTACTTCCATCTATTACCTCCTACTACTCTATAGATTGAGGGCTCTAATCTGAGGACTATGTATGTTACTAACTCCTCTCCTCTTCTCTTCTCTTCTCTTCTCTGCTCCTCTCCTCCTCTACCTCCTCTCCAGATGGATGGTTCTACTCTGAGGACTCTCTGTATGCAACACGGTCCTCTGATTACATTCCACCTCAACCTGCCGCACGGTAATGCTGTCGTATGTTACAGCTCCAAGGACGAGGCAGCCAAGGCACAGAAGTGTCTGCACATGTAAGACCCACACACCATCAGACAATTATACACACACATGCAACTCTCTCTCTCCTCCCTCTCCCTTCTCCCTCTCCCTCCTCCCCTCTCTCTCTCTCTCTCCTGCCTCTCTCTCTCCTCTCTCTCCCCTCCCTCCTCCCTCCTCCTCCTCCCTCTCTCTCCTCTCTCCTCCCTCCTCCTCTCCCTCCTCTTCATCCCTCTCTCTCTCTCCTCAGGTGCGTACTAGGGAACACTACTATCCTGGCTGAATTTGCCAGTGAGGAGGAAATCAACAGTTTCTTTGCACAAGGTCAGTCATTGGCCACTCCCTCCCCAGGCTGGCAGGCCATTGGCTCCTCTAAGAGCCAAATGGGCGGAGCCTTTGAGGGGTCCCAACCCTTCCCCAGCCGCGTCCCGGAGCCCAGTCAATGGAACGTCAGCGACCTCCACAGCTCCTCCCTTTGGGGCGGGCCGAACTATTCCACTAGCCTATGGGGGAGCGCCGGTGAGGGCGGGAGGATCAGCAGCCCTTCTCCAATCAGCTCCTTCCTCCCCGTGGATCACCTGACAGGGGGCGGGGAATCCATGTAAAGCGTCAGTCAAGCGCTGGATAGCGTGGTGACAGACGGAGTAGTCTAGAATCGTTCTCACCACAGTCTCAAACACAGAAACAAGAGAAAGACCAGGTTTACTCACACATATACAGGAGGGGTCACCATGTGGAAAATATATACAGGAGGGGTCACCATGTGGAAAATATGTACAGGAGGGGGTCACCATGTGGAAAATATATACAGGAGTGGTCACCATGTGGAAAATATGTACAGGAGGAGGAACCCTATGGAAAAATATATACAGGAGGGGGCCACCCTGTGGAAAATACGTACAGGAGGTTTTTCTCTACACATATGTCCACTTAGTTTTTGGCCCAAAAACATATCAGTTGGTATACTTGAATCATGCAGGCCAGTCCTATAATGTGAAGGAAAGGATGCCTGTGCTTCTTCCAGGTAGTGCTCTTCTGACCGACAACACAACAAGCTTCAGTCTATTCATCATGTTCTTTATTGGATCAATCATTTCTGTTTTATTTGTATTGTATCATTTGTTTGCTGACTGTTGGAGTTTTTTTTAACTTTGCACTGAATGGGTTTTTTCTCAGAATATAATCTGCAATATAGAGGGAGCTGCCAGTTCCAGTCTAGCCTTTTACTCAAGGATGTTCTTACGGTGTGTGTGTGTGTGTGTGTGTGTGTGTGTGTGTGTGTGTGTGTGTGTGTGTGTGTGTGTGTGTGTGTGTGTGTGTGTGTGTGTGTGTGTGTGTGTGTGTGTGTGTGCGTGCGCTCTCCTCTCTGCCTTGGCACAAATACCTTCCGGTGGTATTGTGGAGAACCAGATCAACATAGAAATGCTGATTTAGGATTATTTGATATTAAAGACAGAAGTATTGCACCAATGTTGTGTTTTAAAACTAAAGAATGTGAGCTCTGCAGTGCAAAGGACTGTAGCCGCCCGCAACTGTGACTAGCGTCCCACCCTGCCAGACAGGGGGAACAGCACTTTGACAACAGAAGCAGAACATGTTGTTAGAGGCAACCTATTGTTTCCATGTTGTGATGGAGGCAGCCTCCGGTTGATATGGAGACGGCCTCCAGTTGTTATGGGGACGGCCTCTGGTTGTTATGGAGATTGACTCTGGTTGTTATGGAGACAGCCTATTGTTTACAGGCCTTAGGAGGGTGACAGGTAGGTGGTCATCTTCCTTCATTTTAAAATCAAAATAAAAGACAAACTATTAAATATACTTTTTAAAAAATCTTTTAAAATTAAATTTAAAAAATCGCTAGAAAAAAATATGTAAAAAAAATCAATAAAAAAATCTCTTCCACAACTCTATAGAGGACCATGCTGAAACTCTGGGAACTGGGATCCATGATCCTGGTGTGGGTCGGTCAGTGTTCTGACCATGGGTCTGGTGTGGGTCGGTCAGTGTTCTGACCATGGGTCTGGTGTGGGTCGGTCAGTGTTCTGACCATGGGTCTGGTGTGGGTCGGTCAGTGTTCTGACCATGGGTCTGGTGTGGGTCGGTCAGTGTTCTGACCATGGGTCTGGTGTGGGTCGGTCAGTGTTCTGACCATGGGTCTGGTGTGGGTCGGTCAGTGTTCTGACCATGGGTCTGGTGTGGGTCGGTCAGTGTTCTGACCATGGGTCTGGTGTGGGTCGGTCAGTGTTCTGACCATGGGTCTGGTGTGGGTCGGTCAGTGTTCTGACCATGGGTCTGGTGTGGGTCGGTCAGTGTTCTGACCATGGGTCTGGTGTGGGTCGGTCAGTGTTCTGACCATGGGTCTGGTGTGATGTTGGTTAGACCTATTTATCTCACCTGCTTTAATAACCAGCAATGGTTCTCAGGAAATGGATCCAGTTTTCCCCCTAGATCCTCTCCTTGTAGGAAACATCCAACTTTTAGCACTGAAACTACTTCTAGCTGTGTGAGTCCTTCTCTGCCAAATACCTGCTTTAAGATGGAGCAGCTCTGCAGTTGACTATTGAAGTTGGAGCAGCTCTGTAGTTCACTATTTAAGGTGGAGCAGCTCTGCAGTTCACTATTTAAGGTGGAGCAGCTCTGCAGTTCACTATTTAAGGTGGAGCAGCTCTGCAGTTCACTATTTAAGGTGGAGCAGCTCTGCAGTTGACTACACTCTGCTGTCTTTAAAGGAGGGAGAGAGAGAGAGATGGGCAGAGGTAGACTGGAGAATCAGAATGCTTCCTCCACGCCGCTGTCCTCCCAGTGGTCTGTGTGTGTGTGTGTGTGTTTGACGTCAGTGGGTCTGTTTGTGTGTGGGACTGAACCATAAAGCTGATCCTGTATCTATGCATACTGTAGCCAGTCACAAGGCCTACAGACGGGCTAGTTCGGTCCATGTCACAACGTCAAAATGTTTCCATACATTAATAATGTGATGATAATGCTATAAATATGACCTTGTTTTAATCTCTCTCATTACCACAGATGATGTTGAAGAAAAAAGAAAAAAAAATATATAATGATCTTGTTTTTTTGGTTGATAATATTTCAACAGTGCAAAAGTCATCCACATTTCATTGCCTTGCTTGTCCAGAAGAGATGCTGAAAGTCCAGGGCTTCTACCTGTCTGTTTACAATAGAACATGATTGTAATGTATACTGTTACGCTGTGTCTATCTGAAGTTCCTTACCTGGGCTGAGGCTCAAATGGTACCCTATTCCCAGTGCACTACTGCAGGCCAGAGCCTCATAGGGTGTAGGGAGCAGTGTGTAGGGAGCAGGCAGCCATTTTAGAATAGGTTGTGGTGAATCAGGGTGTTTTGCTGCTTCATACCTCTAGATGGAGCTGTCTGCCATCACTGACGGGACATAGATATACCAACTATTTACAATATTGATTGTTTAGTGATGATGATGATGATGATGTTGTGTGAAAGCTTCAAACAGGGAGAGATGTCAGCGTTAGACAAAGCCATGGACCTGAATATCTTTACTTTCATTTATTTTGTCTTTAAATAGCTGTTGTTTCTCTCCAGTAGTTTTATTTGACAGTTGTGTTTTAAGTTGTTCCTTGACTGTATTGAATGACTTAAAGCTTTGAGTATTACTCTGCTATGACCTGCTAGTGGTGGACCAGTATGGAACCCTTTTAGTAGAGTATTACTCTGCTATGACCTGCTAGTGGTGGACCAGTATGGAACCCTTTTAGTAGAGTATTACTCTGCTATGACCTGCTAGTGGTGGACCAGTATGGAACCCTTTTAGTAACAACCGCTCAACCAAATATCATCCAATCAAAAAGATTTTGTTTCTTAATTCCAGATCTTGTTATCTCACTTTTGTTTAATGTTGCATGAAACATCGGAACCAGGTGTTTGGTGTGAATAGTAACTTTATTGAGACACTGAACTGAGGAGATTTGGATTTGCACTTGGATTATTTAAAGATGGACAGGAGGGAGGGAGGGAGGGAGGGAGTCTCTGTCTGGACAGGATGTAGAACGGGAGGGAGGGAGGGAGTGTCTGTCTGTCTGGACAGGATGTAGACCAGGAGGGAGGGAGGGAGTGTGTCTGTCTGTCTGGACAGGATGTAGACCAGGAGGGAGGGAGTCTCTGTCTGGACAGGATGTAAACCGGGAGGGAGGGAGGGAGTGTCTGTCTGTCTGGACAGGATGTAGACCAGGAGGGAGGGAGGGAGTGTCTGTCTGTCTGGACAGGATGTAGACCAGGAGGGAGGGAGGGAGTGTATGTCTGTCTGGACAGGATGTAGACCAGGAGGGAGGGAGTGTCTGTCTGTCTGGACAGGATTTAGACCAGGAGGGAGGGAGTGTCTGTCTGTCTGGACAGGATGTAGACCAGGAGGGAGGGAGGGAGTGTCTGTCTGTCTGGTGGACAGGATTTAGACCAGGAGGGAGGGAGTGTCTGTCTGTCTGGACAGGATGTAGACCAGGAGGGAGGGAGGGAGTGTCTGTCTGTCTGGTGGACAGGATGTAGACCAGGAGGGAGGGATGTATGTCTGATGTATGGTGCTGTTATTTGGCTTTTAGGCCGTGGTGTAGTGTGTGTGTGTGTGTGTGTGTGTGTGTGTGTGTTGTTGTGCTCTGACAGGGTGGGCAGGCTAGTAGTGTGGTGGTATGAGGGGTGTCTCTGTGCTGAGCTAGCCCAGCAGAGGACACTGTCTGTGGGATGGGCTGCCTACCTGTCAGGGTAGCATGGCGCTGCTAGCACGGAGCTAGTTGTTGTTGTTGTTTCAGAGGCCCACCTCTCAGCCTGATTCAGAGGGTTCTGATTGGCTCTTAGCCTGACTCAGGAAAGGGTTCTGAATCTGATTGGTTCTTCAAGGCTGTTCAGGAAAAACCATGCTCTGGGTACAAGTTCCCCTTGACACAGATCTAGGATCAGCTTTCCTCCCTAAATCCTAACCTTAACCATTAGGGAGAAGGGGTCAGTGTCTGGGCATGCCCAGGTAACCTAGGTAACCGGAGCGTGTTACCTAAAGCCCTCTGATCAGTTATCACTGGGTGTTATTGTGTCTGTGGATCGATAGACAAGGGACAAGCCTGGACAAGCCCCCCCCCATGTATCTGCTTAAGTTAACCCAGCGTAGCAGTAAGTTCCTGGTCACTACTACTCAGTCACACTATCATGCCAAATCAAGGAGGAAGCCTGGGAGGAAAGGGAAGGGATGGGTGTGTTGTTGTGTGCCTAGTAGTCTACCCACCATGGAGCCTGGGGTCAGGGCCCTGGCCTTAGATCTGCTACGTTCTGATCTCCGATGTATTATCCTGGGATCAAAGTCTTCTACTTAGCCATGATATGTGTTCCATGGTTCCTTCCTACTGGTTAACAATACGGCTCTAAGACTAGTAGACTTTACTGAACTGGGAGGGATCAGCTGTCTCCTTGTCATTTACATTGATATTGAGCGTTACACACAAACCCTAAAAAGCTTTAGTCTATACCAGCACAGCACAAAGACCTGGGAGGGGAGGGTGTGGGGGTAACAGGGGAGGGTGTGGGGGAAACAGGGGAGGGTGTGGGGGTAACAGGGGAGGGTGTGGGGGTAACAGGGGAGGGTGTGGGGGTAACAGGGGAGGGTGTGGGGGTAACAGGGGAGGGTGTGGGGGTAACAGGGGAGGGTGTGGGGGTAACAGGGGTGGGTGTGGGGGTAACAGGGGAGGGTGTGGGGGTAACAGGGGAGGGTGTGGGGGTAACAGGGGAGGGTGTGGGGGTAACAGGGGAGGGTGTGGGGGTAACAGGGGAGGGTGTGGGGGTAACAGGGGAGGGTAACGGGGTGGGTTTGGGTTGATCAAAGAGACTATGCAATGGTGTTATCCAGCCTTCCATGTCATGCTGTTGGTTTGTTAATATCTAAACCCTGTCTACAGTCCAGACCTGAGCAGTGTCCCAAACAGCACCCTGTAGTGCACTACGTCTGGCCAGGGTCTCCTAGACAGTGATATCCCTAATACAGTGTAGCCAGGGTCACAGTATTCCTAAAAACATTTGTGCCATCATTGAAACCTTTCTACCTATTAGCCAACCAAGCAGCCACAGGGATAGCTGTAGCAGGAGGTTAGATATACAATGTCCTTTCACTGGTTCCTGTTGGACACAGACAGACAGGACTGGTGGAACCACACACTTACTACCACCTTTATAGAGAGATTCTGTCATCTAGAAGTCTCAGACCTTGAGATACAGAGTAGATTATTCACCTGGCCTTTAAACCTAATATGCACATTGCTTTGGGAGACTGTTGAAACAATGTATAGAGAAAACCGGTGTCAATAATATTGATAATAATAAAAACTCTTAAGTTACCAACTGAAAGGGACAATACAGGCAAGTGTTTTGGCGTTCTGTCTTCCTGGCGGGAGGGGCGGGTGGTTTCAGGGCCTTAGTATTATCTTGTCTTCTTGGGGAACCGCACTTTCTGAAGGACAATCCTTATTTGGTAACACAGAGGCCTGACGTAATGTTAACCAAGGTAGTCTGCTCCTCCCAGCATCACCATGACGATGATTGTTTTATTCCAGGATCATTATTTCCCCTCTTGGTTGATGATGTCGTCTTCCTTTTTGATTCTAGTGCTCTTAAGAGAATGTGTACTGAGGTGTAGAGTTGTTAGGTGAGCTGAGCCAACCAACCAACCAAGCGCTAGACAGATTGATAACTGTTTGTAACCTTCTGGCCGTAGCGTCGGAACACAAAGCTGTAACTTGGTACAACCCTGAATAAAAGACTAACAGTGATTTAACTGATGTTTATGTTGTCAGTTCATTTCTCTGGTCAGCTCCATGGGTTACTTTATTATCATTTTTAACCCCCTTTTCTCCCCAACTGGTAGTTAGTCTGGTCCCATCGCTGTCCCATCGCTGTCCCACACTGTCCCACACTGTCCCATCACTGTCCCATCACTGTCCCAACTGTCCCATCACTGTCCCATCGCTGTCCCACACTGTCCCACACTGTCCCAACTGTCCCATCGCTGTCCCACACTGTCCCATCGCTGTCCCACACTGTCCCACACTGTCCCACACTGTCCCAACTGTCCCATCGCTGTCCCACACTGTCCCATCGCTGTCCCATCGCTGTCCCATCACTGTCCCATCACTGTCCCATCACTGTCCCATCGCTGTCCCATCGCTGTCCCACACTGTCCCATCGCTGTCCCATCGCTGTCCCATCGCTGTCCCACACTGTCCCATCACTGTCCCACACTGTCCCACACTGTCCCATTGCTGTCCCATCGCTGTCCCACACTGTCCCATCGCTGTCCCACACTGTCCCACACTGTCCCATCGCTGTCTCACACTGTCCCATCGCTGTCCCATCGCTGTCCCACACTGTCCCATCGCTGTCCCACACTGTCCCATCGCTGTCCCACACTGTCCCACACTGTCCCATCGCTGTCCCACCCTGTCCCATCACTGTCCCACACTGTCCCATTGCTGTCCCATCACTGTCCCATCGCTGTCCCACACTGTCCCATCGCTGTCCCACCCTGTCCCATCGCTGTCCCATCGCTGTCCCACACTGTCCCACACTGTCCCATCGCTGTGGACTCGGGAGAGGCGAAGGTCGAGAGCCGTCCTCCGAAACACAACCCACCAAGCACACTGCACACTTAACCCGGAAGCCAGCAGCACCAACGCGTCGGAGGAAACACTACACCTGGCCAGGGGCGTGGCTACATGGGTGGCATTAGCCTTGCCACCCCAATGTTTGACCAGACAAATTATAACAATACTAAGAAAGTTGCAGCTCACATTGTCATTGATGAAAAATGATTTGTATGTTTGGGTGTACATTCTAAAATCAAATGATTTGTATGTTTGGGTGTACATTATAAAATCAAATGATTTCACCCTGGCAAACTATTTTTTTCAACCAATCAATATCGGTCAAGACTGGAAGCAGATCAAAGCCACTAGCAGATCAAGACCGGACTACGTATGCAGGTAAGCAAGCTGGCTTGTTATGGATTAAAAGATCGCTCAAGATGAGTTATTAGTGCGTTACTGAATCAAACCTCTGGTTTGGATGGTGAGCAACTGGGCCTGGAAAATTCCGACCTCGTAGTAGTTGAATAAAAATACACCTGAACGCTTTTTGAGAGCTCTGATCAGTAGGTTTTAACATCACTTGCATGGCTGCATTTCTGTTTTACTTACTCTGCGCACAAATAAGTCACTATATATTAGTTTATTTAGGTCGTACTCATTAGCGCAGGTGATTGTTATTTTAGAGGATAGGCTACTTCTCAGTTACTTTTGTATAACTGAGGTAATGTTAAACTTTCTGGCTATCTAGCCTTATTGCAGGTGTCACCAACTTGTCGATGTTGAAGAATCGCACGTTTTCAAAATAAGAATTGTATTTTCAGGGGTTTAAAAACATTTGCCACATGTCCTTAGGGCAAGTTAGACAGATGTTTTACTGGTCCAACAGTTGAATGTACTTTCATTGCATAATCAAAATTCGGTAGGCCTATTACAAATATGAACATTTGTGACCAGACTAGCTAGTACGAATCGCAATTGCATGCCTACCTAACTAGTTAGCAACAACCAAAGCTAGTTAGTTAACGCTGTCTACATATTTCACATGAAAACACCTTCAAAGTAATTATGGTGTACAATATTCATTCTGAGTCATCGTTTTCATTAAGATGTATTTGGTGTGTGGTGTGTGGTGTGTGTGTGCCAGAGATTGCGCAAATTAAGAGAAAGGGAGACATTTCACATTTATTTGTTAAGAAATTGATAGAGGGAGATGGAGAGCAAGGAAGAGAGGTGATAGAGAGGGATGAAACGGAGAGAGAGAAAGCAGAGGTGATAGAGGGATGAAACGGAGAGAGAGAAGGATGAAGTGGAGGTAGAGAATGACAGAGAGGGGGATATGGAAGAGCTAGATGAGGAGATGGAGAAGCAAAATAGGGAGGCTGAGGTCAGCGTCATGGCTGCACCTACAAGGAGTCCAGTAGGACCGCATGGTATGTTAATTTAGCAACAGCTGAAAACTTATGTTTGTTCAATAAAGGCCATTACACATTTTTGTAAACTTTATGTTGGTAAGAAATTACAAAGTACATCAGAAAATATACACTCAGTGACCACTTCATTATACCCTGCAGGTACCAGGTTGGACCACCTTTGGCCTTCATTATACCTTGCAGGTACCAGGTTGGACCACCTTTGGCCTTCATTATACCCTGCAGGTACCAGGTTGGACCACCTTTGGCCTTCATTATACCCTGCAGGTACCAGGTTGGACCACCTTTGGCCTTCATTACTGCCTTCATTCTTTGTGGTATACCATTGGATATTTTCTTTTTTTCGGGCCATTCTCTGTAAACCCCAGAGATGGTTATGCGGGTAAATCCCGGTAGATCAGCACTTCCTGAAATACTCAAACCAGCCCGTCTGGCACCAACAACCATGCCGCGTTCAAAGTCATTTAAATCACTTTTCTTCCCCAATCTGAGGCTTGAATTGAACTTCAGCAGATTGTCTTGACCATGTCGACATTACTAAAAACATTGAGTTGCTGCCACGTGATTGGCTGATTAGATATTTGCATTATCGAGCAGTTGAAAAGGTGAACCTAAGGAAGTGGTTGGTGGGTGTATAACTTGATTCCAGGGTCATTGTAAGTATTTAGTTCTTGGCATATTTCAAACATCTCGTTCAACATTTTTTGTAGATACAGCGGGTGAAATAAGTATTGAACACGTCACCATTTTTCTCAGTAAATATATTTCCAAAGGTGCTATTGACATATTCTTCACCAGATGTTGGTATCAACCCAAGTAATCCATACATACAAAGAAACCAAAACAAATAAGTTCAGAAATTAAGTTGTGTAATAATGTGAAATGACACAGGGAAAAAGTATTGAACACATGAAGAAAGGGAGATTCAAAAAGGCATGGAAAGCCAAGACAACAGCTGAAAACTATCAGTAATTAAAAAGCAATCCAGCCCCCTGTCAGTGCAAATTAATATCAGCTGGTTCAGTCCCAACTGATGGCCTACAAAAAGGTCTCATTGCCAAGGTCACACAAGACACATCTCATGATGGGTAAAAGCAAAGAGCTGTCTCAAGACCTTCGCAACCTAATTGTTGCAAAACATAATGATGGCATTGGTTATAGGCGCATTTCTAAGCTTCTGAATGTTCCAGTGAGCACTGTTGGGGCCATAATACGGAAGTGGAAAGACAATCATTTCACCATAAATTTGCCTCGACCAGGTGCTCCTCGCAAGATTTCTGACAGAGGAGTGAAAATAATAATCAGAAGAGTTGTCCAAGAGCCAAGGACCACTTGTGGAGAGCTTCAAAAAGACCTGCAATTAGCAGGTACTGTTGTCTCAAAGAAAACAGTAAGTAATGCACTCCACCGCCATGGCCTGTATGCACGCTCACCACGCAAGACTCCATTGCTGAAAAAAAGCACGTTGAAGCTCGTTTAAAGTTTGCTGCACAACATTTGGAAAAGCCAGTGAAATACTGGGAGAATTTAGTGTGGTCAGATGAGAGCAAAATTGAACTGTTTGGATGTCATAATACACACCATGTTTGGAGGAGAAATGGCACTGCACATCACCCTAAAAACACCATACCAACAGTGAAGTTTGGAGGTGGGAACACATGGTGTGGGGCTGCTTTTCAGCAAATGGTACTGGCAAACTTCACATAATTGAAGGAAGGATGAATGGGCAAATTTACAGAGACATTCTTGACAAAAATCTGCTGCCATCTACCAGGATGATGAAGATGAAACGAGGGTGGACATTTCAGCAAGACAATGATCCCAAACACACAGCCAAGGAAACTCAATTGGTTTCAAAGAAAGAAAATAAAGCTGCTAGAATGGCCCAGCCAATCACCTGACTTAAATCCCATTGAAAATCTATGGAAAGAACTGAAGATCAAGATTCATAGAAGAGGCCCACGGAACCTTCAAGATTTGAAGACTGTTTGTGTGGAAGAATGGGCCAAAATCACACCAGAGCAATGCATGCGACTAGTTTCTCCATACAGGAGGCGTCTTGAAGCTGTCATTACCAACAAAGGCTTTTGTACAAAGTATTAAATAAATATCAGTAAATGTGTTCAATACTTTTTCCCCTGTGTCATTTCACATTATTACACAACTTAATTTCTGAACTTATTTGTTTTGGTTTCTTTGTATGTATGGATTACTTGGGTTGTTACTGTCACGGCCGGCTCGCAAGCCGCGACAAAGAAGGAGACAACACGTTGGATAATGCTCAAAAAAGAATAACATTTATTACAGTAAGAATAATTAATTAAGAAAAGAAGAGACGAACAGAAACAAACAACGTAATCAAGGATGCAAACGGCACGAGGATGGGAGAGCGCGCCCCGTCACACCTGAAGGGAACTGCTTTTATTGCCGGCATCAGCTCTAACACAGGTGTAACTCCTCAGTCATCAATGACGTCACTCACCCTAACTCCATCCTGCAAACCAAACAAAAACACACAAACACAACCCACTACTGGGTTCATAACAGTCTCTCACAGTTGAAGTGTACCTATGATAAAAATTACAGACTTCTACTTGCTTTGTAAGTGGGAAAACCTGCAAAATCGGCAGTGTATCAAATACTTGTTCTCCCCACTGTATGTAGCATGTTGAAACCTAATGGATCGTTTGTCAGCTGTAAAAACAGTGCTTGAGGACATTTCTGAGGATGGCCACCCTGATAGAGCTGTAGAAGCTAGAGGGCTAATTGCTCAAATTGATTTGAATTTTCATCATTCTGTCAGTCTTTAAGAAAGTTCTTGGTAGCTCAAAATATCTGTGACATGCTTCAGTCACCCAAACTAAATCTTTCAAAAGCAGTTGATCTCATTGAAGCACTTTGAAGCACAGACCTTTTGAAGAGTACCGAAGTGAGGCTTACTTCAACAACCTCTGCGAAGAGATTATAAAAACATGTGAAAATTGCAGCATTTCGACAGACAGAAGTCTCCAGAAAAGAAAAAGACAGCTAGCCAGAACGTTGCAGGGTTGTGCGGTAACATCTACGGTCGGACATCCCAATGAGGTAGACAGTAAAGATGCCTTTAAATTACATGTACTACCCAGTCATTGACTCCATGATTGGAGAGGTGGAAAGGCGTTTCACAAAAACCAACTGTGGAATCTTGAAAGGTATCCAGGCACTTAAGCCCTCAAGCAGCACTTTTTTGGATGAGGACAGCATTGTCACCACAGGCTTACGACTCTGCTGTTGAGGACCTGAAACACAAGTTATATCAGACCAGATGGACAGGACACTCCTAGTACTTTAACTGGTTTACTAGGTTTTTGGAACCTTTTAAAGAGGTCTTCTTTGAACTTTTCCGTCTGTCAAAGATAGCTGTTGTGCTACCAGTTAGCATGTGAGAGCAGCTTCTCTACACTGAAACTGTAAAAACTAATTTGCGCTCCACCATGTCAGATAGCAGACTAAGTAATTTGGCAATACTTAGTATTGAATCTCAGCGTGCAAAAGCTATAGACATGGATGAATTCATAAGATGTTTTTCTGGAAAGCATAGTAATCGTCGTATTCAGCTCTTCTGAATTGTTTCGTTGAGAGTGAGACTTCGTAGGAGCATAGCTTTTCTTTTTTTTGTTGGCCTTATTCCATTATGCTTCTTGTAGAGTGAGATAATCAGTAAATGCAATAAGTTGTAAATATGTGGTTGTTGGTGTATGTAAATACTCTGTATTGCATCAATCTGCAGTGTACCTCATGTATGAATGTGATGTCAGCATTTACTGCTGTAATGGGTTCTGGAGCGGATATTTTACAGCCTTTGTTTTTTTTTATGTGTTTTGGTGTTCAAGTTGCTGCCTGGTTATAAATACATTTTTAATCCTAATTTGTAAGGTGACAAAAAGGTAAATGTGTTTGGGCCACTTACTTTTTTTTTTAGGTATGCAAGACAGTTGAACACTTTTTTTTACCAGTACTATGCCATCAAAATTATATAATGTACAAATAAATACATTTATATGTACAAATTAATGTGTCTATTTCATTGTGATTATTTGAATAATGTTTGCATTTACAAAGTACCGTAAATTATATACTATATTATAAATCACCTCCTATGACATTTTATGTAGGATTATGTAATCACGTTTTACCTACGACTCCAGTTGTGACCAAACTGATTTGGAGCAAATAAATTAAGACCGTAGTGCCCCAGGAAAGGGTTAGGGAACAGTTTTGCTGGGAGCACTGAACAGACATTTCACCTTGCAAATGCTTTTAGAGTGCAAGCTGATCATGGAGTTGAGAATGTGGACATTGACAGATGCATGTTTGCTGTGTGTGGAACAGGACCAGGCAGCTTTATCGCCGGAAAAGGTGTTCATAACCAAAGGTTAAGCACTTTTTAAAATATTGTTCATGAGTGTATGTAGTGTGTGGATAGTGCACAGCTGACAGGTGTCATTTAAAGGATGTAGTGGTAGTTAAGGGGACTTTAATGAAGTGTGGTAAAGTGACAACATAAATTGTGTGTAATACAGCAGAAAGTAAAATTGTACAGAAAAAAGGTGGTTGAATGATTCTTGTCTCCACATCAGGGTTGAACGCTTGTGTAGAGATGTGAGATTCAGTGACGTGTCACTACTACAGCGTCCTACACTGTTTGGAGGACGACGGGTTTCTGGATTTGTCCAATACTCTCCACCTCTATGTTTTCATCCCACGACTGAAGGCAGATCTCCAAAGCTTTGTGGAGAGCTGGAACAATCAGACCAGAGAGCAACCTGACATCTCAACAGCTCTGGCACATAGGATTTTTCTGGCACATAGAGCTGGAATATTCCGAGGTAGTGTATAGAGACTTTAAGCGTAGTAAAAGCTGCCTGGTATAAAAAGAATTGCTAGGGGCAAAATGTCATCCATTATAAAGGGTGTAGAGGGAGCTGAAATGTCTAGTATTTAAACTATTTGACCACCACCACATCATGCTATTGGATCATTACATTGCAATATGGGGCCATTACAGATACAACTGTTGGAGGAGTTGTGCCAGGAACAGCTGAGCGCAGGAGGCCAAGACTGTGGAGTGGTGGTCCCTGAGATTCCATGCCCCCTATCTGAACAAAATCGTTCTTTGCTTGAACGCTCAGTCAAATCAACCCGGGAGTCATCTACATTCGGTCGAGACATCTACTTGCAAGCTCTTCAGTTAGTGGAAACATTTTAAATGTATGTGGATAGTCAGTTTAGGCTAGATCCAATTAAACATGATCTTTTTTATTTAAATTGTGACTTGTTTACCCAAGCTGCAAGTGTATTTAGTAAGCCCAGTTGGATTACCATTACATCTAACCATATAGATGTACATCCTTCTGGAAACTACCCGGTGCAGTGAGAACATGACGGTTAGGTTGAGTCAACTAGACTGGAAACTACCCGGTGCAGTGAGAACATGACGGTTAGGTTGAGTCAACTAGACTGGAAACTACCCGGTGCAGTGAGAACATGACGGTTAGGTTGAGTCAACTAGACTGGAAACTACCCGGTGCAGTGAGAACATGACGGTTAGGTTGAGTCAACTAGACTGGAAACTACCCGGTGCAGTGAGAACATGACGGTTAGGTTGAGTCAACTAGACTGGAAACTACCCGGTGCAGTGAGAACATGACGGTTAGGTTGAGTCAACTAGACTGTGATTGGATACATGGTCATGGAAAATGTATTAATAAAATGCATTTGTAAATGTTTAATTGCGAAAGTTATGTGAATACATAATAGCTTAAATTGCTGCTTCTATTATTGTGTCCCAGAAAGAAAATAGTTTACCACATTAGAAATACAAAATAAAATCTATTCTCTCCTTTGATTTACTACCTGAAGCTGAAAGACTATTTCCAAGGCATGAACACCTGTTCTCTCCCCTGGGTTTCTACACCCTATGAAACGCAGCTTCAAATTTAATTGAAATATATTTTCTTGTAGTCTCCCAGATGAGAAGTGGGTAAAGTGATTGTAAGTGCATGTACAAATACAATCAGATAACGAAGGCTGTGCCAGGGTTGGGTTGCACACAGTCATGGTCAAAGTTCACTGTAATTCTGAAACGCTGTCTCTCTGAAAGCAGAAGGGGGCGATGTTTCGGCCCTGTCAATTCCACTGAGAGAGGCTTCTGATTCACTCCAGTCAGACTTGTCTGGTCCTTCTTCCACAGACTTTGGTGTCCCATTGTCCTCCTCTGTAGGGGCCACACAGTCTACATTGGCAGAATAAATTAAACATATGGACAGTTGTAAATAGAAAGGGCTCTAATCAAACTGCTTTTTGAACAGTTACACCTCCACTGGATTTTACATTTACCAACTGTTCTCTTATACATCACTAGAATACAAACCCTCAAGGTCGTTCAGGAAATCCTGGAGGTTGTTTGTTTGTCTCTGAGATGCTTGAGGCTACCGACTTGGTTCATCTGTGGGGACAGCTTGGATACAAGGTAGTGTGCATCCACCTGACAAAGGTACTGTGATTCATTTAAAATGTATCATGCATTGTTGCTAGTACAGGATCAAAATTATGTTCTGCCGTGTCAGTATATATTATATATACTAATCTGCCATGCCAGTATATATTATGTATACTAATCTGCCATGCCAGTATATATTATGTATACTTATCTGCCATGCCAGTATATAATATGTATACTAATCTGCCATGCCAGTATATAATATGTATACTAATCTGCCATGCCAGTATATATTATGTATACTAATCTGCCATGCCAGTATATATTATGTATACTAATCTGCCTTGCCAGTATATATTATGTATACTAATCTGCCATGCCAGTATATAATATGTATACTAATCTGCCATGCCAGTATATATTATGTATACTAATCTGCCATGCCAGTATATAATATGTATACTAATCTGCCATGCCAGTATATATGTATACTAATCTGCCATGCCAGTATATAATATGTATACTAATCTGCCATGCCAGTATATAATATGTATACTAATCTGCCTTGCCAGTATATATTATGTATACTAATCTGCCATGCCAGTATATAATATGTATACTAATCTGCCATGCCAGTATATAATATGTATACTAATCTGCCATGCCAGTATATATTATGTATACTAATCTGCCATGCCAGTATATAATATGTATACTAATCTGCCATGCCAGTATATATTATGTATACTAATCTGCCATGCCAGTATATATGTATACTAATCTGCCATGCCAGTATATAATATGTATACTAATCTGCCATGCCAGTATATAATATGTATACTAATCTGCCTTGCCAGTATATATTATGTATACTAATCTGCCATGCCAGTATATATTATGTATACTAATCTGCCATGCCAGTATATATTATGTATACTAATCTGCCTTGCCAGTATATATTATGTATACTAATCTGCCATGCCAGTATATAATATGTATACTAATCTGCCATGCCAGTATATATTATGTATACTAATCTGCCTTGCCAGTATATAATATGTATACTAATCTGCCATGCCAGTATATAATATGTATACTAATCTGCCATGCCAGTATATATTATGTATACTAATCTGCCTTGCCAGTATATAATATGTATACTAATCTGCCTTGCCAGTATATAATATGTATACTAATCTGCCATGCCAGTATATAATATGTATACTAATCTGCCATGCCAGTATATATTAGGTATACTAATCTGCCATGCCAGTATATATTAGGTATACTAATCTGCCTTGCCAGTATATATTATGTATACTAATCTGCCATGCCAGTATATAATATGTATAATCTGCCATGCCAGTATATATTATGTATACTAATCTGCCTTGCCAGTATATATTATGTATACTAATCTGCCATGCCAGTATATAATATGTATACTAATCTGCCATGCCAGTATATATTATGTATACTAATCTGCCTTGCCAGTATATAATATGTATACTAATCTGCCTTGCCAGTATATAATATGTATACTAATCTGCCTTGCCAGTATATAATATGTATACTAATCTGCCATGCCAGTATATATTATGTATACTAATCTGCCTTGCCAGTATATAATATGTATACTAATCTGCCTTGCCAGTATATAATATGTATACTAATCTGCCATGCCAGTATATAATATGTATACTAATCTGCCATGCCAGTATATATTAGGTATACTAATCTGCCATGCCAGTATATAATATGTATACTAATCTGCCTTGCCAGTATATATTATGTATACTAATCTGCCATGCCAGTATATAATATGTATACTAATCTGCCATGCCAGTATATAATATGTATACTAATCTGCCATGCCAGTATATAATATGTATACTAATCTGCCATGCCAGTATATAATATGTATACTAATCTGCCTTGCCAGTATATAATATGTATACTAATCTGCCTTGCCAGTATATAATATGTATACTAATCTGCCATGCCAGTATATAATATGTATACTAATCTGCCATGCCAGCATATATTATGTATACTAATCTGCCATGCCAGCATATATTATGTATACTAATCTGCCATGCCAGTATATATTAGGTATACTAATCTGCCTTGCCAGTATATATTATGTATACTAATCTACCATGCCAGTATATAATATGTATACTAATCTGCCATGCCAGTATATATTAGGTATACTAATCTGCCTTGCCAGTATATATTATGTATACTAATCTGCCATGCCAGTATATATTATGTATACTAATCTGCCATGCCAGTATATATTATGTATACTAATCTGCCATGCCAGTATATATTATGTATACTAATCTGCCATGCCAGTATATATTATGTATACTAATCTGCCATGCCAGTATATATTATGTATACTAATCTGACTAATGAACATGAATATTAGTCAGAAGGGCCGCTTTCATGGAAGTCTTATGTTTCACATAATAACAATGTCAAAGTAAGTTGTAGACTGCCTCAACATGGCTGCTTCTTCATGAGATCTATGAGGATCTACTCCCATGTGGAGCTGTACAGCAAGAGACTAACCAGAAAGTGATCTTTATTTTTCATCTCCCAAGCACCGGAGAAAATACATTTTCATTAAATACAGCGGAACACAAGACAAGGCATCTGATGCCACAGAGAGAACGGAGGAAGAGAAGTGGGACTGAAGGAGGAGGTGGGGGGGTCTCGGACAGCATCATCAGGACTTCCTGTAAGGAGAAGAAACAGAAAGTTCCACCTCAGTCAACACAGATGTAAGAGAGGCTTAATTTACTAAATATGGTTTAATGTGATGAAGTAGAAGTTGATTCTTTTAAACTAGTTAATAAGGCAGGGAATCAAACAACTGCGATTGACTGTTGAAGGTAATTTTGGCTCGAGCCGACAGCCTTTACAGTGAACGTGATTTCTGGGAAATGGCCTTCAAAAATCCATCAGGTCATTAATCTGTTGGATTATATATACACACACACACACTAGAACAGGCTAATTATATATACACACACACTAGAACAGGCTAATTATATATACACACACACTAGAACAGGCTAATTATATATACACACACACTAGAACAGGCTAATTATATATATACACACACACACTAGAACAGGCTAATTATATATATACACACACACACTAGAACAGGCTAATTATATATATACACACACACACTAGAACAGGCTAATTATATATATACACACACACACTAGAACAGGCTAATTATATATATACACACACACACTAGAACAGGCTAATTATATATATACACACACACACACTAGAACAGGCTAATTATATATATACACACACACACACTAGAACAGGCTAATTATATATACACACACACACACACACTAGAACAGGCTAATTATATATACACACACACACACACACACTAGAACAGGCTAATTATATATACACACACACACACACACACTAGAACAGGCTAATTATATATACACACACACACACACACACTAGAACAGGCTAATTATATATACACACACACACACACACTAGAACAGGCTAATTATATATACACACACACACACACTAGAACAGGCTAATTATATATACACACACACACACTAGAACAGGCTAATTATATATACACACACACACACTAGAACAGGCTAATTATATATACACACACACACACACACACTAGAACAGGGGTTCCCAAACGGTTTCACTCACTGTAGAATTCCATTCATTCCTATGGAGGACTGCTTTTCTGAGTACCAACAATATGGCTTCAAATTCTCTCAATGGCCAAAACATAGCATCAGCAATCCAGGGTTTATATAAGTCATTGAATACTAATGACATGGTTCTGATGAAGGCCAGAACAAAGCTTTTAATAGTTATTTAAATAAAATGTTGTTAATGGTGAGCGAGCATTATGCTTGTCCCTTTTCAATGACATGACAGAGTGACTCACGGAGTAGCTAGTAATGCTTGGTTCCTTCTATTCATACACGTCCTTCTTGTCAGCGATGTACTGGACGATATCCTGAGGGGACATCAGCTTCTCTGCCTCCGCATCCGGGATCTCAAACCCTGCAGCAGGAAACACACACACACATTATGCCTAACACAAGTTAACACAGTTGTATGTAGGAAGTGGTAAAGGGATAGTTCATCCAAACATCTAAGTCAATGCCATGGAAATAGAATGACTAGTCTAGAACCCACATTCCTATTCAAATCAACGAGGTGACCAGCAGGCAGACATAGTGAGACAGACAGACAGGGAGGGACAGAGAGATGGACAGACAAAGACACAGGGTGAGACAGAGACTCACCAAACTCATCCTCCATGGCCATAATGATCTCCACCTGGTCCAAGCTGTCTAACCCCAGGTCCTTCAGGAAGTGGGATGAAGTCACCAGCTGAGGAGAGAGGCAGGGGGCACATACAGATTACACACACACACACACACAGGGCTGGTTGATAGATCAGAACAGACACACACAGAGCTGGTTGATAGATCAGAACAGACACACAGAGGGCTGGTTGATAGATCAGAACAGTCACACAGAGGGCTGGTTGATAGATCAGAACAGTCACACAGAAGGCTGGTTGATGGATCAGACACACACAGAAGGCTGGATGATGGATCAGACACACAGAAGGCTGGTTGATGGATCAGACACACAGAAGGCTGGTTGATGGATCAGACACACACAGGGCTGGTTGATGGATCAGACACACACGGGGCTGGTTGATGGATCAGACACACACGGGGCTGGTTGATGGATCAGAACAGACACACACGGGGCTGGTTGATGGATCAGAACAGACACACACGGGGCTGGTTGATGGATCAGAACAGACACACACGGGGCTGGTTGATGGATCAGAACAGACACACACGGGGCTGGTTGATGGATCAGAACAGACGGGGCTGGTTGATGGATCAGAACAGACACACACAGGGCTGATTGATGGATCAGAACAGACACACACGGGGCTGGTTGATGGATCAGAACAGACACACACGGGGCTGGTTGATGGATCAGAACAGACGGGGCTGGTTGATGGATCAGAACAGACACACACGGGGCTGATTGATGGATCAGAGAAGGTTGGAATAGACATGTGACTGTAGGACAGACACACTGTCCGTCCATGGTTACAGGTGCTAGGAGATCGTCCATGGTTACAGGTGCTAGGAGATCGTCCATGGTTACAGGTGCTAGGAGATCGCCCATGGTTACAGGTGCTAGGAGATCGTTCACCTCAGTGCTATAAGGCTTACCCTTACTGAAAGATTACAGACACACACGGTTTCCCAGACACCACACTGATTAAGCCTCGCATGGACTAAGACGGCAATGCATGTACTGTCTAGGGCCAGTACTCATTAAGCGTCTCAGATTAAGAGTACTGATACAGTCTAAAATGCAGAACTGTTCCTAGATCTGCAGTCCTAGTCTGAGATACACTACTTGTCCAAAAGTATGTGGACATCTACTCGTCCAACATCTCATTCCAAAAATCACTGGCATTAATATGGAGTTGGTCCCTCCTTTGCTGCTATAACAGCCTCCACTCTTCTGGCAAGGCTTTCCACTAGATGTTGGAACATTGCTGCGGGGACTTGCTTCCATTCTGCCACAAGAGCATTAGTGATGTTGGGCAATTAGGCCTGGCTCGCAGTCGGCATTCCAATTCATCCCAAAGGCGTTTGATGGGGTTGAGGTAAGGGCTCTGTGCAGGACAGTCAAGTTCTTCCACACTGATCTCGACAAACCAGTTCTGTATGGACCTCGCTTTGTGCACGGGGCGTTGTCATGCTGAAACAGGAAAGGGCCTTCCCCAAACGGTTGCCACCAAGTTGGAAGCACAGAATGTCATTGTATGCTGTAGCATTTAGATTTCCCTTCACTGGAACTAAGGGGCCTGAACCATGAAAAACAGCCCCAGACCATTATTCCTCCTCCACCAAAAACTTTACAGTTGGCACTATGCATTAGCGTCCTCCTGGCATCCGCCAAACCCAGATTTGTCGTAGGACTGCCAGATGGTGAAGCGTGATTCATCACTACAGAGAACGCGTTTCCACTGCTCCAGAGTCCAGTGGAGGTGAGCTATACACCACTCCAGCCGACGCTTGGCATTGCGCATGGTGATTTTAGGCTTGTGTGCGGCTGCTTGGCCATGGAAACCCATTTCATGAAGCTCCCGACGAACATTTCTTGTGCTGCAACCGAGGACAGACAATTTTTATGCGCTTCAGCACTTGGCGGTCCCATTCTGTAAGTTTGTGTGGCCTACCACTTCGCAGGCGAGCCGATGTCGCTCCTAGACGTCTCCACTTCACAATAACAGCACTTACAGTTGACCGGGGCAGCTCTAGCAGGGCAGAAATTTGACGTGTCGTGTTTGGCGCCGCCCTGCTGGTCGCCTGTTAAGCAGCTCCCGTTGTTCTGCATAAATTGTTGTTTTAGTTCGGTTTTTTTCGTCTCTTTTCTTTAGTTTTATTTTTTATTTTGCTACAGTTGAACTATAATAGTTCAGGATTATGGATTTTATCGCAGCTGAGCGTCGACAGGAGTCGTCAACTGTTATTGTTTACAACAGAGCCCAGCTCCTGGATTTAGCCCACGCAGCGCCGCTGCACCCCAGGGAAAAGTTTGATATTCCGGACGAGTTGAAAAGGCGACGCCGTGGACGTAGGGCGGGATTGAAATGTAAGGCAAAGAGGAAGTACAAGTACAAGCCGGCTATACCGTCTATTATTATGGGCAACGTGAGGTCACTACATAACAAGATGGACGTGGGCAAAGGGTCTATCGAGAAACAAGCCTAATGCTTTTCACGGAGACTTGGCTGAACGATAACATCCCCATTGAGAACGTCACTATCGACAGTTTCCAGACCATCAGAGCGGACAGGGATCACGTCTCTTCCGGTAAGAGTAAGGGTGGGTGGCTGGCTTTATTAGTTAGCAACAGATGGTGTAATCCGAACCATATTACTCTTAAGGAAAGGTTTTGTAGCCCGGACATGGAACTGTTAGCCGTTAGCCTGAGACCCTACTATTTGCCGAGGGAATTCACGGCGGTCATTGCTGTTATTGTTTACATCCCACCCTCCGCTGACGCAAACGCAGCGTGTGACGTCATCCACTCTGTTATCGCGAGGTTACAGACAGCGCATCCCAGTGCTTTCTTTGCCATTTCGGGGGATTTTAACCATGAATCTCTCTCTTCAACGCTGCCCACGTTCAAACAGTTCGTGAAGTGCCCAACCAGGAATAATACAACTCTGGACTTGTTATATGCTAATGTGAAGGACGCATACAACTCCACTCCCTCCCCTCGGTAGATCGGATCACAACCTTGTCCACCTCACCCCACTCTACAGGCATTTGGTCCAACAGCAGCCTGCGACCACCAGGACCATTAGGAGATAGTCCCCGGAGGCGAATGAGGCCCTACAGGACTGCTTTGAAACAACAGACTGGGATGTGCTCTGTGAGGCTCATGGGGAGGACATCGATGGACTTACTGATTGCATTACAGACTATATTAATTTTTGTGTAGACAACACTGTACCCACCAGGAAGGTACGCTGTTTCCCAAACAATAAACCCTGGGTCACCAGCGACCTGAAGGCCCTGCTGAATGAGAAGAAGAGGGCCTTCAAGGAGAGGGACAAGGAAAAGGACAAATTGAAATGCGTCCAGAGGGAGCTGAAGTTGCGGATTGCTGAGGGGAAGAGAGTGTATAAGGAGAAGATGGAGGACAAGCTGAGGCAGAGCCAGGTGAGAGAGGTGTGGAAGGGTATGAGAAATATCACTGGCTTCAAAAGGTCAAGCAGTGGGCAGACGGAGGGGACCCAGGACAGAGCCAATGAGCTGAACCAATTTTTTAACAGGTTTGATACTGGCCCTGTCCACCTCCCTTCCAGCTCCCCAGACCACACACCCTCACGGCTGTCCCACCCCCACTTTGCTCACAACACCTCTGCTGAGACAATCAGTGACCCCACCTCCGCCCCTGCTCCCCCTGGACTGATCCTCAACACCCCCGTTTCCCCCACCCGGGCTGGCTTTCACCACCAACCAAGTGAAGAGAGAGCTGGAGAGACTACATCAGTGGAAAGCGGCGGGCCCTGATGGCATCAGCCCAAGGGTGCTTAGGGTTTGTGCTGACCAACTGTGTGGAATACTCCAGCGTCGCTTCAACCTTAGCCTGAGCCTAGAAAGGGTCCCTGTGCTGAGGAAAACTTCCTGCCTGGTCCCAGTGCCCAAGAAGGCACACCCCACTGTCCTGAATGACTTCAGACCTGTAGCGCTAACATCCCACATCATGAAGACCCTGGAAAGGTTAGTCCTCGCTCACCTCAGACCCCTGGTGTGTTCATCACTGGACCCCTGCAGTTTGCATACCAGCGCAACATCGAGGTGGATGATGCAATCATCTACCTTCTGCAGAGGGCCTACTCTCACCTGGACAACGCAGGTTGCACTGTGAGGGTTGTGTTTTTTTACTTCTCCAGTGCCTTCAATACCATTCAGCCCCTGCTACTGGGTGAGAAGATGAGGAGGATGAAAGTGGAAGCACCCTTAGTCTCCTGGGTCACGGACTACCTGACCGGTAGGCCACAATTTGTGTGACTACAGAGCTGTGTGTCAGAACGGGCAGTTAGCAACACAGGGGCCCCCCAGGGAACGGTCCTGTCCCCCTTCCTGTTCACCCTCTACACCTCAGACTTCAGATATAACTCTGAAACATGCCACCTACAGAAGTTCTCGGATGACTCTGCTATTGTAGGGTGCATCAGGGGTGGGCAGGAGGAGGAGCACAATCAGTGACTTTGTGTTGTGGTGTGAGCAGAACCACCTTCAGCTCAACATCAGCAAAACAAAGGAGATGGTGGTGGACTTCAGGAGAACCAAGGCACAACTGACTGCAGTCCCTATACAGGGGATGGATGTGGAAATGGTTGGGTCATACAAGTTCCTGGGAGTCCATATGGACAACAGGCTGGAATGACGGATCCTTTCCAAACTGCTGGCCATCATGGACAACGTCACCCACCCTCTGCATGCTATGATTATGACGCAGAGGAGCACTTTCAGTCACAGACTGATCCCACCACGGTGTGCCAGAGAGCGCTACAGAAGGTCCTTCCTGCCGGCGGCTATTAAGACTATATAATGCCTCACCAGGGTGCCGTGCCGTCGGCAACATAGATCTGGAACTGTTGGGGTGCTAGGACCTAGTTTAACAATTATGCATCCATCCGTGAGTAACTCTGGTCCGTCAGCACTCATTCACTCAGGACCTACTTATTCATGCAGGTCTGTATATACATACTCATGTACAGTTGTTATATCATATCACAAGCAATATTGCTAGTAATTCTTGGACCTAACCTACGTAGGCATTCACTCAGGAATGCATATTAGTATCCTGTCATTCACTAGTCACCAAACAGTAACATGTTGATCTAACTAATCCTAGATATCTGGGGTCATTCACTAGTCACCAAACAGTAACATGTTGATCTAACTAATCCTAGATATCTGGGGTCATTCACTAGTCACCAAACAGTAACATGTTGATCTAACTGATCCTAGATATCTGGGGTCATTCACTAGTCACCAAACAGTAACATGTTGATCTAACTGATCCTAGATATCTGGGGTCATTCACTAGTCACCAAACAGTAACATGTTGATCTAACTGATCCTAGATATCTGGGGTCATTCACTAGTCACCAAACAGTAACATGTTGATCTAACTGATCCTAGATATCTGGGGTCATTCACTAGTCACCAAACAGTAACATGTTGATCTAACTGATCCTAGATGTCTGGGGTCATTCACTAGTCACCAAACAGTAACATGTTGATCTAACTGATCCTAGATGTCTGGGGTCATTCACTAGTCACCAAACAGTAACATGTTGATCTAACTGATCCTAGATATCTGGGGTCATTCACTAGTCACCAAACAGTAACATGTTGATCTAACTGATCCTAGATATCTGGGGTCATTCACTAGTCACCAAACAGTAACATGTTGATCTAACTAATCCTAGATATCTGGGGTCATTCACTAGTCACCAAACAGTAACATGTTGATCTAACTGATCCTAGATATCTGGGGTCATTCACTAGTCACCAAACAGTAACATGTTGATCTAACTGATCCTAGATATCTGGGGTCATTCACTAGTCACCAAACAGTAACATGTTGATCTAACTGATCCTAGATATCTGGGGTCATTCACTAGTCACCAAACAGTAACATGTTGATCTAACTGATCCTAGATATCTGGGGTCATTCACTAGTCACCAAACAGTAACATGTTGATCTAACTGATCCTAGATATCTGGGGTCATTCACTAGTCACCAAACAGTAACATGTTGATCTAACTGATCCTAGATATCTGGGGTCATTCACTAGTCACCAAACAGTAACATGTTGATCTAACTGATCCTAGATATCTGGGTTCATTCACTAGTCACCAAACAGTAACATGTTGATCTAACTGATCCTAGATATCTGGGTTCATTCACTAGTCACCAAACAGTAACATGTGGAAGAGAATGAAACGAAAGAGGGAATTTGTCCAATAGAAACTTGTTTTCATTGCAAAACGCAACTGTTTGGACTAATGATTACACCCCAGTATTCCTACTTTCAAACAAGCCATGGTGCCTTGGTCTGTCCTTACCTTCTCTGGGTTTATCTTGTCGTAGAGCTTGAGGACATACATGACGCGCTCTTTAATGGTCTCAGTGGTGAGGGGGGGCAGGTCTCCATACTGTCTGCACGACACCCCCACTGAGATAGAAATCTAGAGAGAGAGAGAGAAGAACGGGAAACGGATGGGTTAGAGGTCATTCACTTGTCGATGCCATCTTGACTGACAACACTTCTGCATAATGTAGCCTTTTGACTATCAAGCAGTGAACTTCAAGCCTAGTTAATAGCCAACTAACTAATGTTACACATGTCCACCGCATTGTATTTAGTGTCTTACACAAACCATACAACACTCCTTCTGTGGCTCCAACTGCTCTTAAATGCTAGTAAGACTAAATGCATGCTCTTCAATAGAACGTTGCCCGCACCCGCCCACCGGACTATCATCACTACCCTCGACGGGTCTGACATAGAATACGTGGACACCTACAAATACCTAGGTGTCTGGTTGACTGTAAACTCAACTTCCAGACTCACATTAACCATCTCCAATCCAAAATTAAATATAGAATCGGCTTCCTATTTCGCAACAAAGCCTCCTTCACTCATGCTGCCAAACATGCCCTTGTAAAACTGACTATCCTACCGATCCTTGACTTCGGCGATGTAATTTACAAAATAGCTTCCAACACTCTACTTAGCAAATTGGATGTAGTCTATCACAGTGCCATCCGTTTTGTTACCAAAGCCCCATATAATACCCACCACTGCGACCTGTATTCTCTCGTTGGCTGGCCCTCACTACATATTCGTCGCCAAACCCACTGGCTCCAGGTCATCTATAAGTCTTTATTAGGTAAATCCCCGCCTTATCTCAGCTCCCTGGTCACCATAGCAACACCTACCCGTAGCATGCGGTCCAGCAGGTATATCTCACTGGTCACCCCCAAAGCCAACACCTCCTTTGGCCGCCATTCCTTCCAGTTCTCTGCTGCCAATGACTGGAACGAATTGCAAAAATCCTTGAAGCTAGAGGTTCCTATCTCCCTCACTAACTTTAAGCATCAGCTGTCAGAGCTGCTTATCGATCACTGCACCTGTATACAGCCCTTCTGTAAATAGCCCACACTACTACCTCATCCCCATATTTATTATTTTAGCTCATTTTGCACTCCAGTATCTCTATTTGCACATCATCATCTGCACATCCATCATTCCAGTGTTAGTTCTAATCTGTAATTTATTTCACCACTATGGCCTATTTATTGTCCCACCTTCCTAACCTTACTGTATTTTGCACTAATTTGCACTCTGTATATAGATTTTCTATTGTGTTATTGACTGTATGTTTGTTTATCCTCATGTGTAACTCTGTGTTGTTTTTTGTCGCACTGCTTTGCTTTGTCTTGGCCAGGTCGCAGTTGTAAATGAGAACTTGTTCTCAACTGACCTACCTGGTTAAATAAAGGTGAAATAAAACCTACCTGGTTAAATAAAGGTGAAATAAATAAAACACAAACCATGCATCCTCCAGTCACAACCCCAGACATTGATAATAGATACAGAACGACCTACACATTTGCTTTAGTTGACGTTAATTTGTCAATCGACTGTCATCTACCTACTACACACTAGATACCGTACTGGTTATCTGGTAAGAGTACAGTACTTGATTGTACCACAGATGAATAGTTGAACATAAAGTATCCTTGATTGTACTCAACTAGTTAGCAAAGTATCTAACGAGTACAGGTAAATGATCTTAGCTAGCTGTTAACTTACTATGCTAACGCCAGACACAGTCGGTTGTTTCGTAATGTCATATCTGCAGCACTTTTCAGAGACAGTTTCGTTGAATTAGCAAATTGACCCAGTTTGTCCCTATTTTAAGAGCTTGGCGAGCAGTGACAGGCAACTAGCTACTACCACCAGTTACGGATTTAGTTGGAAAGGCACTGGTAGGTCAATGTGTAATCCAGTACTACCAGGCCACAGCAGCGACCAGAGGATCAATGTTATTCCAGACTAACCCGCTGACTGCTGGCCATGAAGGAGAATGGACGGGGCTGAGATAGGACCGGGGCAGCAGCGGCTCTCACTGCAACGTTACCCGACGAGAGCCTCGCAGAAGGCCGTGCGAGCTGGCGGACACACTGCGCTAGGACACGGGACGCCATGGTTGAGAAACTCCCAGGGTGCAAAGCAAACACGCGTTTGGAAGAAAATGGGTTTCCACTAGATAGCACAGCCACAAAGTCAAAGGGAAAGGAGGTCAACTGTGCGCGTGCGCACTGGTTATTATGAAATAACACCGACATTTAATATGATTGTGCTTTTCTTTATTCACTATAACACCGTATAAGGCTTTCCCGCATGTATTATTATTTAATTCAATTGGAATGATGTAAAAATTGTGACTTTGGTTGAATTTGTTGCATCGGGTGGCCGATCTAGGTACTAGATTCTATACATAGACATGACTAATCATCAGAACAAAACAATTTCTATTCAATTTCGTCGATCATTAACAATGATGTTACTTCTTTAAAAACACATTTTATTTTATTGAATATACATTTGATTTGTGAGCAGAAGAGTTCACGCCATATGCTTGCCATCATCGATGATGTGGTGCTCTGCTAGTATGGTCTGACAGCCATTCACCAGACTGGAGGGAGCTGAAAACAATTACATCAACTACATCAACTACTTCATTTAGCAGTTCCGGAACATTTGTTTGTTTGTTTTACAATCATGGAATTGTGTGAGATACTGTACAACAAGGCTGAGTACATTGAAACGGTAATCTTCTGTAGCAAGCTTCTATTCGGTGTTTATTTGGCTAGATAACGTTAACTATTAGCAAGTTAGTTAGCTAGCTAACGTTTAGCTCATTGAATTCACACTGAGTATACCAAAGCTTAGGAACACCTTCCTAATATTGAGTTGCACCTCATTTTGCCCTCAGACCAGCCTCATTTCATCGGGGCATGGACTACAGGGTGTCGAAAGCATTACACAGGGATGCTGGCCCATGTTTACTCCAATGCTTCCCACAGTTGTGTCAAGATGGCTGGATGTCTTTTGGGTGGTGGACCATTCTTGATACACACAGGAAACTGTTGAGTGTGAAAAACCCAGCATCGTTATAGTTCTTAACACAACAATCTGTGTATATACAGTACACAGTCAATGCATTGAAACATCATTGCTAGCTAGGTCAGTTAGCTAGATAGCTAGCCAGCCGAATTGCAGTTAGACCATTTCTTGACAAGGCACCGCTTACAGTTGGCTTTAAGCGGTGTTGTAAACGTGTAGCTAAGTCAGTAACGTTATACCAACTGATCAGCATGTCCTCTCCCTCTGATTACAGGCGTCTGGTAACAAAGTGAGCAGGCAGTCGGTACTGTGCGGCAGTCAGAACATCGTCCTCAACGGCAAAGTAAGTAACAAGTAACAAGCTTGGATGATTTATACCTTACATTCACTGTACAGGTAATACACCGTGAGATGGGCCAGTTGATGCTTTATACCTTACATTCACTGTACAGGTAATACACCGTGAGATGGGCCAGTTGATGATTTATACCTTACATTCACTGTACAGGTAATACACCGTGAGATGGGCCAGTTGATGATTTATACCTTACATTCACTGTACAGGTAATACACCGTGAGATGGGCCAGTTGATGATTTATACCTTACATTCACTGTACAGGTAATACACCGTGAGATGGGCCAGTTGATGCTTTATACCTTACATTCACTGTACAGGTAATACACCGTGAGATGGGCCAGTTGATGATTTATACCTTACATTCACTGTACAGGTAATACACCGTGAGATGGGCCAGTTGATGCTTTATACCTTACATTCACTGTACAGGTAATACACCGTGAGATGGGCCAGTTGATGCTTTATACCTTACATTCACTGTACAGGTAATACACCGTGAGATGGGCCAGTTGATGATTTATACCTTACATTCACTGTACAGGTAATACACGTGAGATGGGCCAGTTGATGCTTTATACCTTACATTCACTGTACAGGTAATACACCGTGAGATGGGCCAGTTGATGATTTATACCTTACATTCACTGTATAGGTAATACACCGTGAAATGGGCCAGTTGATGATTTATACCTTACATTCACTGTACAGGTAATACACCGTGAGATGGGCCAGTTGATGATTTATACCTTACATTCACTGTACAGGTAATACACCGTGAGATGGGCCAGTTGATGATTTATACCTTACATTCACTGTACAGGTAATACACCGTGAGATGGGCCAGTTGATGCTTTATACCTTACATTCACTGTACAGGTAATACACCGTGAGATGGGCCAGTTGATGCTTTATACCTTACATTCACTATACAGGTAATACACCGTGAGATGGGCCAGTTGATGCTTTATACCTTACATTCACTGTACAGGTAATACACCGTGAGATGGGCCAGTTGATGCTTTATACCTTACATTCACTGTACAGGTAATACACCGTGAGATGGGCCAGTTGATGCTTTATACCTTACATTCACTGTACAGGTAATACACCGTGAGATGGGCCAGTTGATGCTTTATACCTTACATTCACTGTACAGCTCCTTGAGATATGACTATAACTGTCTGTCTGTGCGCTGACTCTGTCTGTCTGTCTCCCTCCCTCACTCTCTGTGTCACCCTGCCTGTCTGCCTCCCTCCCTGTCTGTCTGCCTGCCTGCCTGCCTCCCTCCCTGCCTGTCTGCCTCCCTGCCTGTCTGCCTCCCTGTCTGTCTGTCTGCCTCCCTGCCTGTCTGCCTGCCTCTGTTCGTCCCGGTCTCTTCCAGACTATAGTAATGAATGACTGTATAATCCGTGGAGACCTGGCCAATGTCAGAGTGGGTAGGCACTGTGTTGTGAAGAGCCGGAGTGTCATTCGACCGCCGTTCAAAAAATTCAGCAAAGGGTAAGTGAGTTCTGCTCAACTTCTTCTAGACCAGTGAATGTAACATGTCTTTAGCTACATTTTATTATAGCTTTCAAACAGGCCTATTGTTCTCTTCTCCTCTACCGGCAACTCTTCCCAGGGTCCTTAGTGCACCAGAGATGTGTTTTCTGTCAATATACCTGGGCAACTCTTCCCAGGGTCCTTAGTGCACCAGAGATGTGTTTTCTGTCAATATACCTGGTACAATAATGGTTCATTAACAGTATTTGGCACGATAGGCCCTATAATATTGTCTTTTGTATTTTCCAGAATTCTGTTTTCTGTTGTATTTTTCTTGATTTGGGATCTTGTTTCTGTTTAATACGCTTAATATTACAATTATTCATAGAGAAACAGTGAAAAATATTTGGTCTAGAGATGTTTCTGTTGTTAGGACTACTGCTGCAGCACGTCATGACAGTTTGGTCTAGAGATGTTTCTGTTGTTAGGACAGTTTGCTAAACAATGGCCACCCGGTTGATACAAATAACCATGATATAGTTCTGTCAGTTAACATTCAACATCCAGTGTAGCAGGTCTGAGGTCTTCTTAGTAGACAGGCTGACCTCTAACCCCTGACCTCTGCCCCTCCAGAGTGGCTTTCTTCCCACTGCATATCGGAGACCATGTGTTTATAGAGGAGGACTGTGTGGTGAACGCTGCTCAGATTGGATCATACGTACACATCGGGAAGAACTGTGTCATCGTGAGTAGTGGCTAACACAGAGTTACACACACTAACACAGAGTTACACACACTAACACAGAGTTACACACACTAACACAGAGTTACACACACTAACACAGAGTTACACACACTAACACAGAGTTACACACACTAACACAGAGTTACACACACTAACACAGAGTTACACACACTAACACAGAGTTACACACACTAACACAGAGTTACACACACTAACACAGAGTTACACACACTAACACAGAGTTACACACACTAACACAGAGTTACACACACTAACACAGAGTTACACACACTAACACAGAGTTACACACACTAACACAGAGTTACACTCACAGAGTTACAGAGTTACACTCACTAACAGAGTTGGTAGATAGTGAGGTCTACAGCTTATCATGAGGTACTCTACCTCAGGCCAGCAATACCACGACACTTATTTAATATTAGACATCCAGTTCGAGGTAAGTAATCACTGTTCTGATGTCTATAAGTTATTTTCGGTCATAAGAGACGGTAGCAGCAACATTATGTACACAATTTAAAAAAACTAACAAAATAGCACAGTTGGTTAAGAACCCGTAAAACGTCAGCCATCCCCTCCAGTGTCATTCTGGTGATAACATAATTGCAGTCATTTTCAATATTCTTAGCAATGATTTAGGAATCCTTGTGAGTAAGTATTAGCTAGGTAGCCACTTGTTGTTCGCCTTAGAAACTGAACTTCAGTCCATGAAAATAAATAGCTAGCAAGCTACTTAACCCTGTTGCCCAAAGCTAACGTTTTAAGCAGCCAGCAGCGTCATCTGGCTGGTGAGGATTGACCGGACCGGGTTATGTGTTGTGACGCTAGCCACGATAAGGATTAGCCACGATAGTGGAATTTGCTGTTCGCCTTCAAAATAAAAGTACCTTTATGAAAGCGATGCAGGTTACAATTGGTGGAATCATGCCATATTTAGACTAGATAATGTTAAAGAAGGTTGGAATGTGGAGCAATGAAATGGGGTATCAGTCTACTCACCCACAGAATACAAGTGTTAAGAGTTTACGCAAATATTAGCGTTGTAGCTCATATCACGGGACTGTGACTGTGAGAAATCACCTCCCCAGTCAGCCTATTGTGCGTGTTGACATTCATATTGCACCGTACAGCTTTACCTGAGGATTGGGGATCAATGAAATGGGGTATCAGTCTACTCGGTACCCAGGAGCTTTTTCCCCAACGTCCTCCTCAGTCATCAGACTCCAAAACATACATGTTGTATTGTTTTTCCTCTGAAACAGTGTTCAATACACATAGTAGGTTGACTGGTACAATAAATGTCTCTCAATTCAGTTGTTTCCGAGTCCCACAATAAGAGATATAACGCTAATGTTCTCTGGGTGTCACTGAGTAGACTGATACCCCATGTCATTGACCCACAATCCATAGGTAAGGCTGTACAGTGAAATAAGTATGCCCCAATGCAATTCTGAAGTCTAATACATCCAGAGGTGTAAAGTATTTAAGTAAAAATACTTTCAAGTACTACTTATGTAGTTTTTTGTTGGTATCTGTACTTTACTTGACTTTATTATACTTCTACTTCACTACATTCCTAAAGAAAATAATGTACTTTTTACTCCATACATTTTCCCTGACAGCCAAAAGTACTGGTTACATTTTGAATGCTTAGCAGGACAGGAAACTGGTCCAATTCACACACTTATCAAGAGAACATCCCTGGTCATCCCTACAGCCTCTGATCTGGAGGACTCACTAAACACACATGCTTTGTTTGTAAATGATGTCTGAGTGTTGGAGTGTTCCCCTGGCTATCTGTAAATGATGTCTGAGTGTTGGAGTGTTCCCCTGGCTATCTGTAAATGATGTCTGAGTGTTGGAGTGTTCCCCTGGCTATCTGTAAATGATGTCTGAGTGTTGGAGTGTTCCCCTGGCTATCTGTAAATTATGTCTGAGTGTTGGAGTGTTCCCCTGGCTATCTGTACATTTAAAAAACAAGAAAAGTATGCTGTCTGGTTTGCTTAAAATACGGAATTTGAAAAAATGTATACTTTTACTTTTGATACTTAAGTACATTTGATCAATTACATTTACTTTTAATATGTAAGTATATTTAAAACCAAATACTTTTAGACATTTACTCAAGTAGTATTTTACTGGGTGACTTTCATTTTCTATGAAGGTGTCTTTACTTTACCTCCAGGATGATGATTGGGTTATTTTTCCACCACTGAATACATCCTGTGTGATTTCAAACGATTTTTGTCAAATTAACAAATTATTGTCTTTTATTGATTTTATATGACAGCATTTCAACCTCGTTTAGCACGATCTATTCCATTATGGCATAATTCTACTATTTGCCTCACTGACAATGACATACTTGTATTTTGAAGGCTAACCGCAAAGTCCACTATTGTGGCTAATCCTTATTGTGGCTAGCTTCACATAGATGGGTCCTACGACCTTTAATAAAATAAGAACTGTCTTATTAATTAGGGTTATGTTAGATGACACCTAGCTAGATAGTTAGCTAACTATAACTACTGAAACAGATTGTCGTTTTGATATGTTTTTTTGTTTGCATCCATCAGCTAGCTAGCTTTGTTATGACCAGCACTGTAGGTGCACAAGACAACGTTACCAGCATCATAGGATACGTATCGATGAAATGCGATTGATAGTGTAATCAATGTGTAATAAATAAATAAAATATGAACGCGTTAAATTATTATGTGACGTGCAGTCATATTCAGGTCCTGATTGGTCAACACGCTTATTTGGCATGCAAAGACCCAAACGGTTCTCCCCATAGAGATCCTATGAAATGTCTTTAATGTGATTATATATGTAATTATATGGTTCTCCCCATAGAGATCCTATTAAATGTCTTTAATGTGATTATATATGTAATTATATGGTTCTCCCCATAGAGATCCTATGAAATGTCTTTATTGTGATTCTATATGTAATTCTATTGTTGCCCCATAGGGTACCATACAATTAGAAATATTTTAATTCAAAATCTATTATTTTATGGAGGGTTCAGTCACATGGGGGTCAGGAATTATTCTGTAATTCTCTGAATGGGCCAGTAGCCACTCCTGCACTGAGTGGGTCAGTAGTCACTCCTGCACTGAGTGGGTCAGTAGTCACTCCTGCACTGAGTGGGTCAGTAGTCACTCCTGCACTGAGTGGGTCAGTAGTCACTCCTGCACTGAGTGGTAACCGCTGTGTGTGTGTGTGTGTGTGTGGTTGGTAACGCTGTTTGTGTGTGTGTGTGTTCCAGGGTCGGCGGTGTGTGTTGAAGGATTGCTGTAAGATCCTAGACAACACAGTTCTTCCTCCTGAGACCGTGGTTCCTCCTTTCACCGTGTTCTCAGGATGCCCAGGTCAGAACACTCCTCCTCCTCCTCTTCCTCCTATCTTCTCCTCTACCCCCCCCTCTTTTGTATTTAGTCATCACAGTTTCCTCATATGTAGACACTTTTATGGTGCTTGAGATAATGAATTAGGTTGTTAAGTCATGGAATTGCCCTTGAACCCTCTCTCTCAGGTCTGTTTTCAGGAGAGCTCCCAGAGTGTACCCAGGACCTGATGATTGATGTTACCAAGAGTTACTACCAGAAATTCCTCCCTCTCAGCCAGATATAAACCCCTTAACCTACCCTACCATAACCTACCCTGCCCTACACTATCCAGATATATCCCCCTACCTTAACCTACCCTGCCCTACACTATCCAGATATAACTCCCTACCTTAACCTAACCTACCCTGCCCTACACTATCCAGATATAACCCCCTACCTTAACCTACCCTGCCCTACACTATCCAGATATAACTCCCTACCTTAACCTAACCTACCCTGCCCTACACTATCCAGATATAACCCCCTACCCTACCTTAACCTACCCTGCCCTACACTATCCAGATATATCCCCCTACCTTAACCTACCCTGCCCTACACTATCCAGATATATCCCCCTACCTTAACCTACCCTGCCCTACACTATCCAGATATAACTCCCTACCTTAACCTAACCTACCCTGCCCTACACTATTCAGATATAACCCCCTACCCTACCTTAACCAACCCTGCCCTACACTTTCCAGATATATCCCCCTACCTTAACTTAACCTACCCTGCACTACTCTACACTATCTGAACCTAGCTTCCACTTCCCTGATGAGGACTGTGTCTCCATACTGTAGACCTAACCTACCCTCATGAAGACCCCATTAACCCCTGATGAGGACTGTCTCCATACTGTAGACCTAACCTCCCCAGAGTTGGTTTGAACAGCAGCCTGATTCAGTGAGAGGTCTGTATGTATAGCCGTGCTGTTGATCTCTTCATTCCTTATCGACGAGGCCTGGATTCAGTCTGATTGTGCGTTGTCAACAATACACCCTGTAAAGGTGTTGTCAGCCCTACTGTCATTACTGTTGCTAATAATGAACCCATGTTAACCCAGCATGTCTGTCTGTTACAACGCACCAATAACGGGTCTAAGCTGTTGGATTCTTAAACTGAAGTTGTAGTTCATGTTAGTTTTATTCTTTCAACACATTGCCATTCCAATCTGAATAGCCTTCAAAGTGGTTGGCTAAAGTCAGTTGTGTAAAGTACTTCAGTAAAAATACTTTCAAGTACTACTTAAGTTTTTTTTTTTTTGGTATCTGTACTTTACTTGACTTTACTTCTACTTCACTACATTCCTAAAGAAAATAATGTACTTTTTACTCCATACATTTTCCCTGACAGCCGAAAGTACTGGTTACATTTTGAATGCTTAGCAGGACAGGAAACTGGTCCAATTCACACACTTATCAAGAGAACATCCCTGGTCATCCCTACAGCCTCTGATCTGGAGGACTCACTAAACACACATGCTTTGTTTGTAAATGATGTCTGAGTGTTGGAGTGTTCCCCTGGCTATCTGTAAATGATGTCTGAGTGTTGGAGTGTTCCCCTGGCTATCTGTAAATGATGTCTGAGTGTTGGAGTGTTCCCCTGGCTATCTGTAAATGATGTCTGTGTTGGAGTGTTCCCCTGGCTATCTGTAAATGATGTCTGAGTGTTGGAGTGTTCCCCTGGCTATCTGTAAATGATGTCTGAGTGTTGGAGTGTTCCCCTGGCTATCTGTAAATGATGTCTGAGTGTTGGAGTGTTCCCCTGGCTATCTGTAAATGATGTCTGAGTGTTCCCCTGGCTATCTGTAAATGATGTCTGGGTGTTCCCCTGGCTATCTGTAAATGATGTCTGGGTGTTGGAGTGTTCCCATGGCTCTCTGTAAATGATGTCTGAGTGTTGGAGTGTTCCCCTGGCTATCCGTACATTATTAAAACAAGAAAAGTATGCTGTCTGGTTTGCTTAAAATACGGAATTTGAAAAAATGTATACTTTTACTTTTGATACTTAAGTATATTTAAAACCAAATACTTTTAGACATTTACTCAAGTAGTATTTTACTGGGTGACTTTCATTTTCTATGGTGTCTTTACTTTACCTCCAGGATGATGATTGGGTTATTTTTCCACCTCTGGCTAAAGCTGCACATTTATAAATGATAGATTCTTCCAAACTCTAAAGTGGAGTGAAGTCTGCAGAGTTCCTTCCAGCCGCTTATTTTTTTGGAAGAGAGACACAACTGAACAAAACTTCCATTTAAGAACAAAAACTAACTCAACAGCATTCGTACAGTTTCTATTGCAAAACATTTTACAACAGACAAATCGTTTTTGCAACGGAATCCGGGTCTCAGGTCTCACCAGAGCTCTATTCAATCTGTAAAGATGAAGCAGCATAATAGCTCTATTCAATGTATCACTGAAGCAGCATAAGAGCTCTATTCAATGTGTAAATATGAAGCAGCATAGAGCTCTATTCAATGTGTAAATATGAAGCAGCATAGAGCTCTATTCAATGTGTAAAGATGAAGCAGGATAGAGCACTATTCAATGTGTAAAGATGAAGCAGGATAGAGCTCTATTCAATGTGTAAAGATGAAGCAGCATAGAGCTCTATTCAATGTGTAAAGATGAAGAAGCATAGAGCACTATTCAATGTGTAAAGATGAAGCAGGATAGAGCACTATTCAATGTGTAAAGATGAAGCAGCATAGAGCTCTATTCAATGTGTAAAGATGAAGCAGCATAGAGCACTATTCAATGTGTAAAGATGAAGCAGGATAGAGCACTATTCAATGTGTAAAGATGAAGAAGCATAGAGCTCTATTCAATGTGTAAAGATGAAGCAGCATAGAGCTCTATTCAATGTGTAAAGATGAAGCAGCATAGAGCTCTATTCAATGTGTAAAGATGAAGCAGCATAGAGCTCTATTCAATGTGTAAAGATGAAGCTGCATAGAGCTCTATTCAATGTGTAAAGATGAAGAAGCATAGAGCTCTATTCAATGTGTAAAGATGAAGCAGCATAGAGCTCTATTCAATGTGTAAAGATGAAGCAGGATAGAGCACAATTCAATGTGTAAAGATGAAGCAGCATAGAGCACTATTCAATGTGTAAAGATGAAGCAGGATAGAGCACAATTCAATGTGTAAAGATGAAGCAGCATAGAGCACTATTCAATGTGTAAAGATGAAGCAGGATAGAGCACTATTCAATGTGTAAAGATGAAGCAGCATAGAGCTCTATTCAACCTGTAAAGGTGCAGCAGCAGTCTGTCTCTCGGTTGCTGAAGACTGAGCTCAATGATGATCTTATTCAGGTCAGCAGTTTTAATGACCATCCACTTGCTTTAACTCTTCAAACTTTCCTGAGCTCACTAACATCACGTTTGAGTTCAGAGTTCTCCTTCTCCAAATCTTTAGAGATGTTCTTCAGTTCAGAGTTCTCCTTCTCCAAATCTTTAGAGATGTTCTTCAGCTCAGAGTTCTCCTTCTCCAAATCTTTAGAGATGTTCTTCAGCTCAGAGTTCTCCTGCTCCAAATCTTTAGAGATGTTCTTCAGCTCAGAGTTCTCCTTCTCCAAATCTTTAGAGATGTTCTTCAGCTCAGAGTTCTCCTGCTCCAAATCTTTAGAGATGTTCTTCAGCTCAGAGTTCTCCTTCTCCAAATCTTTAGAGATGTTCTTCAGCTCAGAGTTCTCCTTCTCCAAATCTTTAGAGATGTTCTTCAGCTCAGAGTTCTCCTTCTCCAAATCTTTAGAGATGTTCTTCAGCTCAGAGTTCTCCTTCTCCAAATCTTTAGAGATGTTCTTCAGCTCAGAGTTCTCCTTCTCCAAATCTTTAGAGATGTTCTTCAGTTCAGAGTTCTCCTTCTCCAAATCTTTAGAGATGTTCTTCAGCTCAGAGTTCTCCTGCTCCAAATCTTTAGAGATGTTCTTCAGCTCAGAGTTCTCCTTCTCCAAATCTTTAGAGATGTTCTTCAGCTCAGAGTTCTCCTTCTCCAAATCTTTAGAGATGTTCTTCAGCTCAGAGTTCTCCTTCTCCAAATCTTTAGAGATGTTCTTCAGCTCAGAGTTCTTCTGCTCTCGCTATTACTTGTGCTAATTTTGTTAGCATTGAGTTTTTTTGGCATCCCCTTGTGTACTAAATCGTTAATATTGTAATTCTCGGAATGAGAGAAGGACACTATGACAATATGTGTTTAGAAACGTCAATAAACGTCGCTTTCAAAACAGTTTTCAAGACCCATGCTGATATTACCCTTATCTTTCATATCAGCCAGAAAGAATCTTCCAAATAAAAAAGATACACATGCTACTTTCTGTTGCAGTTTAGCACAGAACATCAAGCTGTGTGCCTCCAGTTGACGACAGCACTTTCTCCCCAGTTAACTTACACACGCAACATGAAATACTGAATATACATACCACAGGACAACATGACATACTATATACATACCGCAGGACAATATGAAATACTGAATATATATACCACAGGACAACATGACATTCTATACATACATACCACAGGACAACATGACATACTATATTCATACTGCAGGACAATATGAAATACTGTATATACATACCACAGGACAACATGACATACTATATACATACCACAGGACAATATGACATACTATATACATACCACAGGACAATATGAAATACTGTATATACATACCACAGGACAACATGACATACTATATACATACCGCAGGACAACATGACATACTATATACATACCACAGGACAACATGACATACTATATACATACCACAGGACAATATGAAATACTGTATATACATACCACAGGACAACATGACATACTATATACATACCGCAGGACAATATGAAATACTGAATATATATACCACAGGACAACATGACATACTATATATACATACCACAGGACAACATGACATACTATATACATACTGCAGGACAATATGAAATACTGTATATACATACCACAGGACAACATGACATACTATATACATACCGCAGGACAATATGAAATACTGTATATACATACCACAGGACAACATGACATACTATATACATACTGCAGGACAATATGAAATACTGAATATACATACCACAGGACAACATGACATACTATATATACATACCACAGGACAATATGACATACTATATTCATACTGCAGGACAATATGAAATACTGAATATACATACCACAGGACAACATGACATACTATATACATACCACAGGACAACATGACATACTATATACATACCACAGGACAATATGAAATACTGTATATACATACCACAGGACAACATGACATACTATATACATACCGCAGGACAATATGAAATACTGAATATATATACCACAGGACAACATGACATACTATATATACATACCACAGGACAACATGACATACTATATACATACTGCAGGACAATATGAAATACTGAATATATATACCACAGGACAACATGACATACTATATATACATACCACAGGACAACATGACATACTATATACATACCACAGGACAACATGACATACTATATACATACTGCAGGACAATATGAAATACTATATACATACTGCAGGACAATATGAAATACTGAATATATATACCACAGGACAACATGACATACTATATACATACCACAGGACAACATGACATACTATATACATACCACAGGACAATATGACATACTATATACATACCACAGGACAATATGAAATACTGTATATACATACCACAGGACAACATGACATACTATATACATACCGCAGGACAATATGAAATACTGAATATATATACCACAGGACAACATGACATTCTATACATACATACCACAGGACAACATGACATACTATATTCATACTGCAGGACAATATGAAATACTGAATATATATATACCACAGGACAACATGACATACTATAAACATACCACAGGACAATATGAAATACTGTATATACATACCACAGGATAATATGAAATACTATAGATACATACCGCAGGACAATATGAAATACAGTATATACATACCACAGGACAGTATGAAATACTATATATACATACCACAGGACAATATGAAATACTGTATATACATACTGCAGGACAATATGAAATACTGTATATACATATCACAGGACAATATGAAATACTATATACATACCACAGGACAATATGAAATACTATATATATACATACCACAGGACAATATGAAATACTGTATATACATACCGCAGGACAATATGAAATACTATACATAAACATACCAGAGGACAATATGAAATACTGTATATACATACCACAGGAAAATATGAAATACTATATACATACCGGACGACAATATGAAATACTGTATATACATACCACAGGACAATATGAAATACTGAATATACATACCACAAGACAATATGAAATACTATATATATATACATACCACAGGACAATATGAAATACTGAATATACATACCACAGGACAATATGAAATACTGAATATACATACCACAGGACAATATGAAATACTATATACATACCACAGGACAATATGAAATACTGAATATACATACCACAGGACAATATGAAATACTATATACATACCACAGGACAATATGAAATACTATATATACATACTGCAGGGCAATATGAAATACTGTATATACATACCGCAGGACAATATGAAATACTATATATACATACCACAGGACAATATGAAATACTATATACATACCACAGGATAATATAAAATACTGTATATACATACCACAGGATAATATGAAATACTATATACATACCACAGGATAATATGAAATACTAAATACATACCACAGGATAATATGAAATACTATAGATACATACCACAGGACAATATGAAATACTATATACATACCACAGGACAATATGAAATACTATATATACATACCACAGGATAATATGAAATACTGTATATACATACCAAAGGACAATATGAAATACTATATACATACCACAGGACAATATGAAATACTATAGATACATACCGCAGGACAATATGAAATACTATAGATACATACCACAGGACAATATGAAATACTATAAACATACAACATGGCAATATGATAATACTATATATACATACCACAGGACAATATGAAATACTATATACATACCACAGGACAATATGAAATACTGTATATACATACCACAGGACAATATGAAATACTATAGATACATACCACAGGACAATATGAAATACTATAAACATACAACAGGACAATATGATAATACTATATATACATACCACAGGACAATATGAAATACTATATACATACCACAGGACAATATGAAATACTGTATATACATACCACAGGACAATATGAAATACTATATATACATACCACAGGACAATATGAAATACTGAATATACATACCACAGGACAATATGAAATACTGAATATACATACCACAGGACAATATGAAATACTATATACATACCACAGGACAATATGAAATACTGAATATACATACCACAGGACAATATGAAATACTATATACATACCACAGGACAATATGAAATACTATATATACATACTGCAGGGCAATATGAAATACTGTATATACATACCGCAGGACAATATGAAATACTATATATACATTCCACAGGACAATATGAAATACTATATACATACCACAGGATAATATAAAATACTGTATATACATACCACAGGGTAATATGAAATACTATATACATACCACAGGGTAATATGAAATACTATAGATACATACCACAGGACAATATGAAATACTATATACATACCACAGGACAATATGAAATACTATATATACATACCACAGGATAATATGAAATACTGTATATACATACCACAGGACAATATTAAATACTATATACATACCACAGGACAATATGAAATACTATAGATACATACCACAGGACAATATGAAATACTATAGATACATACCACAGGACAATATGAAATACTATAAACATACCACAGGACAATATGATAATACTATATATACATACCACAGGACAATATGAAATACTATATACATACCACAGGACAATATGAAATACTGTATATACATACCACAGGACAATATGAAATACTATATATACATACCACAGGACAATATGAAATACTATAGATACATACCACAGGACAATATGAAATACTATATACATACCACAGGACAATATGAAATACTATATATACATACCACAGGACAATATGAAATACTATAGATACATACCACAGGACAATATGAAATACTATATACATACCACAGGACAATATGAAATACTATATATACATACCACAGGACAATATGCAATACTATATATACATACCACAGGACAATATGCAACAATATGAAATACTGTATATACATACCACAGGACAATATGAAATACTGTATATACATACCACAGGACAATATGAAATACTATATACATACCACAGGACAATATGTATGAAATACTGTATATTATATAACTGTATAATGCATTCAGAAAGTATTCAGACACAGTCACTTTTTCCACATTTTGTTTAGTTACAGCCTTAATCTAAAATTGATTAAATAAAAAAAATCCTCATCAATCTACACCAAATATCCCATAATGAAAAAATAAAAACACAAATACATTATTTACATAAGTATTCAGATACTTTTCTATGAGACTCGAAATTGAGCTCAGGTGCATCCTGTTTCCATTGATCTTCCTTGAGATGTTTCTACATCTTGATTGGAGTCCACCTGTGGTCAATTAAATTGATTGGACATGATTTAGAAAGGCACACACCTGTCTATATAAGGTCCCACAGTTGACAGTGCATGTCAGAGCAAAAACCAAGCCATGAGGTCGAAGGAATTGTCCGTAGAGCTCCGAGACAGGATTGTGTCGAGGCACAGATCTGGGGGTCTGGGGCATTGAAGGTCCCCAAGAACACAGTGGCTTCCATCATTCTTAAATGGAAGAAGTTTGGAAACCACCAAGACTCTTCATAGAGCTGGCTGCCTTTCCAAACTGAGCAATCGGGGGAGAAGGGCCTTTGTCAGGGAGGTGACCAAGAACCCGATGGTGACTCTGACACAGCTCCAAAAGACACCTAAAGACTCTCAGAACATGAGAAACAAGATTATCTGGTCTGATGAAACCAAGATTGAACTCTTTGATCTGAATGCCAAGCATCACGTCTGGAGGAAACCTGGCACCATCCCTACGGTGAAGCATGGTGGTGGCAGCATCATACTGTGGGGATGTTTTTCAGCAGCAGGGACTGAGAGACTAGTCAGGATCGAGGGAAAGATGAACGGAGCAAAGTACAGAGAGATCCTTGATGAAAACCTGCTACAGAGAGCTCAGGACCTCAGACTGGGGCGACGGTTCACCTTCCAACAGGACAACGACCCTAAGCACACAGCCAAGACAACACAGGAGTGGCTTCGGGACAAGTCTCAATGTCCTTGAGTGGCCCAACCAGAGCCTGGACTTGAACCCGATCAAACATCACTGGAGAGACCTGAAAATAGCTGTGCAACAACGCTCCCCATCCAACATGACAGAGCTTGAGAGGATCTGCAGAGAAGAATGGGAGAAACTCCCCAAATACAGGTGTGCCAAGCTTGTAGCGTCAAACCCAAGAAGACTCAAGGCTGTAATCGCTGCCAAAGGTGCTTCAATAAAGTACTGAGTAAAGGGTCTGAATACTTATGTAAATGTGATATTTCAGTTTGCCAAAATGTCTAAAAACCTGTTTTTGCTTTGTCATTATGGGGTATTGTGTGTTGCTTGAAGAAGGGAAACAAACATTTGAATCCATTTTAGAATAAGGCTGTAACGTAACAAAATGCGGAATAAGTCAAGGGGTCTGAATACTTTCCGAATGCGCTGTAAACAGAACTAAAGTTAACATCTGTAGCAGTCTTCAACGCTTGGTTAAAGTTGATAGTTAAAGATTGAATATGTATTGTTGTATCGTTATTAGGGTGAAAGGTGAACCTTGGTCAGGGTTGATCCCTCAGACAGCCCCTCTCTCTGACTCACCTCCTGCTCATGACTCCCTCTCTCTGACTCACCTCCTGCTCATGACTCCCTCTCTCTGACTCACCTCCTGCTCATGACTCCAGGGTCTCCCTCAGTCTGTAAGACGGTGTTTGGTAGATAGATCAAACTCATCACTATGTATTTCTTTATTTTTGTTGCCATACAATCCCATCTAGGGATGGGTGTTTACAATTAGCATTAGCTAGAAACACTGTAGAGCAATGCATCAGACGATTGTTTGTAATTGTCTCTATCCAAATAAACCAAATAATAACAAACATTAAACTTGATGTGTCACCATTTTCCTTGTGATTAAAGGCAAAGACGATTTAACTTCCTTTTAGAAGTTTTGCTGTGACAACATACCTGCCAGATCCTTTTTACATACAACACCTAACTTCAGCCTTTTTCTTTGTCGTCTCTTATCCAGAGCTACTTAAAGGAGCAATTAGGGTTCAGAGCCTTGCTCAAAGGCACATCAACAACAGATGTTTTACCTAGTCGGCTCAGGGATTCGAACCAGCAACCTTTTGGTTACTGGCCCAACACTAGGCTACCTGCTGCCCATTCGCATACTTACTGAATCAGGATTCATAAAAGTTGAGAATATCCGACTGCTTCAGTGTCCTCACCTTCCTCTGAAAGGGCATCTTCACTTCACAGAAAGTAAATATAAAGACATGTTGCTCTGGCGCCATCCTGTGGACTGATGAGAACACAGTAAATATAAAGACATGTTGCTCTGGCGCCATCCTGTGGACTGATGAGAACACATTAAATATAAAGACATGTTGCTCTGGCGCCATCCTGTGGACTGATGAGAACACAGTAAATATATATTTTTTATTTTTTTTATTTCACCTTTATTTAACCAGTTAGGTCAGTTGAGAACAAGTTCTCATTTGCAACTGCAATATAAAGACATGTTGCTCTGGCGCCATCCTGTGGACTGATGAGAACACAGTAAATATAAAGACATGTTGCTCTGGCGCCATCCTGTGGACTGATGAGAACACAGTAAATATTGTAATGTCCCAAGCTGGGACAAATAAGGCGAGTCAGAAACACGAACGTGAGGGCAACACAGGTTTAATCACCTACTCCAGGCTGCTGTTATGGCCACAGCCCACGCCACTAAAACATGGAAAGTTACGGTACACAGGATGGACAGCGCTGCGCACAGGTGCACGGCAAGAACAAAAGAGAACACTGAAAAGACACTACCCGCGCGAGATTACCCACAGAACGGAAGAGCAACTATAACACACACACACACGTAACACATAACCCCAAACAAATAGAACCCCATATCATGTCGTTACAATATAAAGACATGTTGCTCTGGCGCCATCCTGTGGACTGCTGAGAACACAGTAAATATAAAGACATGTTGCTCTGGCGCCATCCTGTGGACTGCTGAGAACACAGTAAATATAAAGACATGTTGCTCTGGCGCCATCCAGTGGACTGCTGAGAACACAGTAAATATAAAGACATGTTGCTCTGGCGCCATCCAGTGGACTGCTGAGAACACAGTAAATATAAAGACATGTTGCTCTGGCGCCATCCTGTGGACTGCTGAGAACACAGTAAATATAAAGACATGTTGCTCTGGCGCCATCCTGTGGACTGCTGAGAACACAGTAAATATAAAGACATGTTGCTCTGGCGCCATCCTGTGGACTGCTGAGAACACAGTAAATATACATATTTTTGCACACACTGTACATAGACTTTCTATTGTGTTGTTGACTGTAAGTTTGTTTATACCATGTGTAACTCTGTGTTGTTTTTGTCGCACTGCTTTGCTTTGTCTTGGCCAGGTCGCAGTTGCCAGTTGGCCAGACATGTTGCTCTGGCGCCATCCTGTGGACTGCTGAGAACACAGTAAATATACATATTTTTGCACACACTGTACATAGACTTTCTATTGTGTTGTTGACTGTAAGTTTGTTTATACCATGTGTAACTCTGTGTTGTTTTTGTCGCACTGCTTTGCTTTGTCTTGGCCAGGTCGCAGTTGCCAGTTGGCCAGACATGTTGCTCTGGCGCCATCCTGTGGACGGTTGAGAACAAATGCAGTAGTTGTTATCCCACAAGGGGCTATGTGAAGAAACACACCAGACACCTTCACTCAGGAATAAAAGTTTATTTTAGATGACAGGGAACATCCTTCAGGACAATGTTTGATCATTACAATAATCAGCAAAAATACAATGTCAAAAGTACAGTTGTATACCAGCCTTGGAAACCCTCCCTCAGTTATGGGAGCATCAGAGGGAAATTATTGCACAGTTAGCTTGTCTATGACAGCCAGAACACACACCCACCTCTCGTCCTCCTCCTCCTCCTCCATCTCCTCCAGTCTCTCAAGAGTTAAAAATACAAGGCTTCTGATAGGTTGAAGGTCAGCTTCCATCACAGCTAAAACAACCTGACGCCTGGTTCTACAACATCCTGAAGCCTGATTCTACAACGTCATGAAGCCTGATTCTACAATGTCCTGAAGCCTGGTTCTAGAACATCCTGAAGCCTGGTTCTATAACGTCCCGAAGCCTGGTTCTATAACGTCCTGAAGCCTGGTTCTACAACGTCCTGTAGCCTGGTTCTAGAACTTCCTGAAGCCTGGTGGTGCGGTTTTAAAAACACACTGTCTCTTATTATTATAGTATTTTATCAGATAGCACAAATTCACATCATCATCATCATAATAATACATTATGTACAAACCTTTATTAGGGTTAATTTCATACTGAGTTTTAATACACATCAGATTCTCTTGATAGAAATAACTTGTAGGGTTTGATAACTAGTGGATAGATCGAGTGGGGAACAACGAGAGTAAAGTCAGCACTCAACATCTGCCTGAAAGTCACTTCTGGATGGGTTCTGAGATAAACCATGGTTCCCTGTCTCTAACAGCCTGGACTTCTGGGTGGGTTCTGAGATAAACCATGGTTCCCTGTCTCTAACAGCCTGGACTTCTGGGTGGGTTCTGAGATAAACCATGGTACCCTGTCTCTAACAGCCTGGACTTCTGGGTGGGTTCTGAGATAAACCATGGTTCCCTGTCTCTAACAGCCTGGACTTCTGGGTGGGTTCTGAGATAAACCATGGTTCCCTGTCTCTAACAGCCTGGACTTCTGGATGGGTTCTGAGATAAACCATGGTTCCCTGTCTCTAACAGCCTGGACTACTGGGTGGGTTCTGAGATAAACCATGGTACCCTGTCTCTAACAGCCTGGACTTCTGGATGGGTTCTGAGATAAACCATGGTTCCCTGTCTCTAACAGCCTGGACTTCTGGGTGGGTTCTGAGATAAACCATGGTTCCCTGTCTCTAACAGCCTGGACGTCAGGGTGGGTTCTGAGATAAACCATGGTTCCCTGTCTCTAACAGCCTGGACTTCTGGGTGGGTTCTGAGATAAACCATGGTTCCCTGTCTCTAACAGCCTGGACTTCTGGGTGGGTTATGAGATAAACCATGGTTCCCTGTCTCTAACAGCCTGGACTTCTGGGTGGGTTCTGAGATAAACCATGGTTCCCTGTCTCTAACAGCCTGGACTTCTGGGTGGGTTCTGAGATAAACCATGGTTCCCTGTCTCTAACAGCCTGGACTACTGGGTGGGTTCTGAGATAAACCATGGTTCCCTGTCTCTAACAGCCTGGACTTCTGGATGGGTTCTGCGATAAACCATGGTTCCCTGTCTCTAACAGCCTGGACCTCTGGATGGGTAAACCATGGTTCCCTGTCTCTAACAGCCTGGACTTCTGGATGGGTTCTGAGATAAACCATGGTTCCCTGTCTCTAACAGCCTGGACTTCTGGGTGGGTTCTGAGATAAACCATGGTGCCCTGTCTCTAACAGCCTGGACTTCTGGGTGGGTTCTGAGATAAACCATGGTACCCTGTCTCTAACAGCCTGGACGTCTGGATGGGTTCTGAGATAAACCATGGTTCCCTGTCTCTAACAGCCTGGACTTCTGGGTGGGTTCTGAGATAAACCATGGTTCCCTGTCTCTAACAGCCTGGACTTCTGGGTGGGTTCTGAGATAAACCATGGTTCCCTGTCTCTAACAGCCTGGACTTCTGGATGGGTTCTGAGATAAACCATGGTAAACCATGGTTCCCTGTCTCTAACAGCCTGGACTACTGGGTGGGTTCTGAGATAAACCATGGTACCCTGTCTCTAACAGCCTGGACTTCTGGATGGGTTCTGAGATAAACCATGGTTCCCTGTCTCTAACAGCCTGGACTTCTGGGTGGGTTCTGAGATAAACCATGGTTCCCTGTCTCTAACAGCCTGGACTTCTGGGTGGGTTCTGAGATAAACCATGGTTCCCTGTCTCTAACAGCCTGGACTTCTGGGTGGGTTCTGAGATAAACCATGGTTCCCTGTCTCTAACAGCCTGGACTTCTGGATGGGTTCTGAGATAAACCATGGTTCCCTGTCTCTAACAGCCTGGACTTCTGGATGGGTTCTGAGATAAACCATGGTTCCCTGTCTCTAACAGCCTGGACTTCTGGGTGGGTTCTGAGATAAACCATGGTTCCCTGTCTCTAACAGCCTGGACTTCTGGGTGGGTTCTGAGATAAACCATGGTTCCCTGTCTCTAACAGCCTGGACTTCTGGGTGGGTTCTGAGATAAACCATGGTTCCCTGTCTCTAACAGCCTGGACTTCTGGGTGGGTTCTGACATAAACCATGGTTCCCTGTCTCTAACAGCCTGGACTTCTGGGTGGGTTCTGAGATAAACCATGGTTCCCTGTCTCTAACAGCCTGGACTTCTGGGTGGGTTCTGAGATAAACCATGGTTCCCTGTCTCTAACAGCCTGGACTACTGGGTGGGTTCTGAGATAAACCATGGTTCCCTGTCTCTAACAGCCTGGACTTCTGGATGGGTTCTGCGATAAACCATGGTTCCCTGTCTCTAACAGCCTGGACCTCTGGATGGGTAAACCATGGTTCCCTGTCTCTAACAGCCTGGACTACTGGGTGGGTTCTGAGATAAACCATGGTACCCTGTCTCTAACAGCCTGGACTTCTGGATGGGTTCTGAGATAAACCATGGTTCCCTGTCTCTAACAGCCTGGACTTCTGGGTGGGTTCTGAGATAAACCATGGTTCCCTGTCTCTAACAGCCTGGACTTCTGGGTGGGTTCTGAGATAAACCATGGTTCCCTGTCTCTAACAGCCTGGACTTCTGGATGGGTTCTGAGATAAACCATGGTTCCCTGTCTCTAACAGCCTGGACTTCTGGGTGGGTTCTGAGATAAACCATGGTTCCCTGTCTCTAACAGCCTGGACTTCTGGGTGGGTTCTGAGATAAACCATGGTTCCCTGTCTCTAACAGCCTGGACTTCTGGGTGGGTTCTGACATAAACCATGGTTCCCTGTCTCTAACAGCCTGGACGTCTGGGTGGGTTCTGAGATAAACCATGGTTCCCTGTCTCTAACAGCCTGGACTTCTGGGTGGGTTCTGAGATAAACCATGGTTCCCTGTCTCTAACAGCATGACTTCTGGGTGGGTTCTGAGATAAACCATGGTTCCCTGTCTCTAACAGCCTGGACTACTGGGTGGGTTCTGAGATAAACCATGGTACCCTGTCTCTAACAGCCTGGACTTCTGGATGGGTTCTGAGATAAACCATGGTTCCCTGTCTCTAACAGCATGACTTCTGGGTGGGTTCTGAGATAAACCATGGTTCCCTGTCTCTAACAGCCTGGACTTCTGGGTGGGTTCTGAGATAAACCATGGTTCCCTGTCTCTAACAGCCTGGACTTCTGGGTGGGTTCTGAGATAAACCATGGTTCCCTGTCTCTAACAGCCTGGACTTCTGGATGGGTTCTGAGATAAACCATGGTTCCCTGTCTCTAGCAGCCTGGACTTCTGGGTGGGTTCTGAGATAAACCATGGTTCCCTGTCTCTAACAGCCTGGACTTCTGGGTGGGTTCTGAGATAAACAATGGTTCCCTGTCTCTAACAGCCTGGACTTCTGGATGGGTTCTGCGATAAACCATGGTTCCCTGTCTCTAACAGCCTGGACCTCTGGATGGGTAAACCATGGATCCCTGTCTCTAACAGCCTGGAAAGTATCCAACTAACCCAGCAGATACACACTAACCACCCAGCACATATTGCATTGGACAATAATAAATAAGATATGTTTAATCAGTATTACAGCCCATACCAACCAAACTGAGCCCAGTGCATTTAGATAGTCATTCTACAAACATGGGAAACATCTGAACATTTTAATATATCTAAAGAATGTCAACATGGGAAACATCTGAACATTTTAATATATCTAAAGAATGTCAACATGGGAAACATCTGAACATTTTAATATATCTAAAGAATGTCAACATGGGAAACATCTGAACATTTTAATATATCTAAAGAATGTCAACATGGGAAACATCTGAACATTTTAATATATCTAAAGAATGTCAACATGGGAAACATCTGAACATTTTAATATATCTAAAGAATGTCAACATGGGAAACATCTGAACATTTTAATATATCTAAAGAATATCAAAAACATCCCATGTCTTTTTTTTATTTATTTTTTTCTCAGCAACATGCAAACAGGCCAAAACGATTCCTCATAAAAAACACATCTGAGGATTCAAATCCATCTATGAAACTCTTCAACTATTATTATTAAATTGTATTGACTAATATGGTAATAGAGAAAAGGATCTGTCTCTAAATCAAATATAAATATGAGAGGAGATTCTAAAGCTGGAGACACCTCTGACTCTAAAGTTCAGGGGTCAAACTAGTTGACCTGGGGCGTCAGTCAGACGGACATCAGGCTTTTACTTCCTAGTAAACAAACATTGTCTCATTATCCAATGAAAAGTCTCTTCTGTTCCTCAGTGAGATCAAAAAGGGTAGAATAGAAGGATAAACAGGCAGCTCCTCTCTAGTGATAAATAACCGACATGTTTCTGGATCTACTTTCATCATCTACATGCATACCCCTGGTGGCCCACTAAGGGTGACATGGTACAGGGGCGGGAGGGGTTAGAGATGGAGGGTGGGGTTAGAGATGGAGGGTGGGGTTAGCGATGGAGGGTGGGGTTAGAGATGGAGGGTAAAGCAGTGTTCCTAAACTTCGTCCCCCTAAAATAAACAAATATGTTTCAGTCCACAACCTAGTCTACTATATAGAGACTGACTGGGATCCACCAGTCTGATATGGTCTCCTACTATATAGAGACTGACTGGGATCCACCAGTCTGATATGGTCTCCTACTATATAGAGACTGACTGGGATCCACCAGTCTGATATGGTCTCCTACTATATAGAGACTGACTGGGATCCACCAGTCTGATATGGTCTCCTACTATATAGAGACTGACTGGGATCCACCAGTCTGATATGGTCTCCTACTATATAGAGACTGGCTGGGATCCACCAGTCTGATATGGTCTCCTACTATATAGAGACTGGCTGGGATCCACCAGTCTGATATGGTCTCCTACTATATAGAGACTGGCTGGGATCCACCAGTCTGATATGGTCTCCTACTATATAGAGACTGGCTGGGATCCACCAGTCTGATATGGTCTCCTACTATATAGAGACTGGCTGGGATCCACCAGTCTGATATGGTCTCCTACTATATAGAGACTGACTGGGATCCACCAGTCTGATATGGTCTCCTACTATATAGAGACTGACTGGGATCCACCAGTCTGATATGGTCTCCTACTATATAGAGACTGACTGGGATCCACCAGTCTGATATGGTCTCCTACTATATAGAGACTGACTGGGATCCACCAGTCTGATATGGTCTCCTACTATATAGAGACTGACTGGGATCCACCAGTCTGATATGGTCTCCTACTATATAGAGACTGACTGGGATCCACCAGTCTGATATGGTCTCCTACTATATAGAGACTGGCTGGGATCCACCAGTCTGATATGGTCTCCTACTATATAGAGACTGGCTGGGATCCACCAGTCTGATATGGTCTCCTACTATATAGAGACTGACTGGGATCCACCAGTCTGATATGGTCTCCTACTATATAGAGACTGACTGGGATCCACCAGTCTGATATGGTCTCCTACTATATAGAGACTGACTGGGATCCACCAGTCTGATATGGTCTCCTACTATATAGAGACTGACTGGGATCCACCAGTCTGATATGGTCTCCTACTATATAGAGACTGACTGGGATCCACCAGTCTGATATGGTCTCCTACTATATAGAGACTGGCTGGGATCCACCAGTCTGATATGGTCTCCTACTATATAGAGACTGACTGGGATCCACCAGTCTGATATGGTCTCCTACTATATAGAGACTGACTGGGATCCACCAGTCTGATATGGTCTTCTACTATATAGAGACTGACTGGGATCCACCAGTCTGATATGGTCTCCTACTATATAGAGACTGACTGGGATCCACCAGTCTGATATGGTCTTCTACTATATAGAGACTGACTGGGATCCACCAGTCTGATATGGTCTCCTACTATATAGAGACTGGGATAGGGGTACAGGGGTTAGGGGTACAGGGGTTAGGGGTACAGGGGTTAGGGGTACAGGGGTTAGGCTTACAGGGGTTAGGCTTACAGGAGTTAGGCTTACAGGGGTTAGGGTTAACATTAGTCTAGGCTAAGGTTATAGGAAGGTGTGGTTGGAGTTGGGTTTCTATCTCTACAGGTGGATATGGCCTGAGTATGGCTTTAGGCTGGAGAGATGCATGATACTGTCACAGCCCTGTGTATAGCTGGTTAGGTATATACAGTATACTGTATGTAAAACAGGCCAACCAGGTGGATTACAGGTACACATAGAGGTGACTTATCTACCCAAACCTCAGACAGGGCTGACTGGTAAACCCTGTGGATAGAAGACACCAGTAGTAAAGGGATGGTTACTGTAACTAGCTAGGAACAACATTAGTAGAGGTATGTTGTAGGGTGACATTACTGCACTTTGGCTACAGGTGGTTAGTTTGGTTGTCTTTAGTTATCTACACAAACACATCCCAGTCCTCCTCCTCTTCCTCTCCTCTTCTCCTCCTCCTCTTCTCTCTTCTCCTCATCCTCTCCTCTTCCTCCTCTTCTCTCTTCTCCTCCTCCTTCTCTTCCTCCTCTCCTCCTCCTCCTCCTCCTCTCCTCTTCCTCCTCCTCATCTCAGTCCCAGCAGAGAGCGCCAGACACAGTCAAAGCTAAACAGTTGACTTCACTAAAATATAGTGGAGAAATATGAAGCTTGAAAAAAATCAGGAATTTACGTGGTTTAAGATATGTTAACTCAAAAAACATGAGTTCAAGATTAAGAACTGGTGTCCTTGGTTACTTTTTGAGTAAAGTGAACTTGTTAGTGAACAGTGAACAGTGTTCAGATGAGGCCTCCTCCTCCTCCTCCTCCTCCTCCTCTTCTTCTTTAGAAAAAACAAACATTATAGATCTCTAGAAAAAATTATGTGCATAATGCATAGTTATTTCATTATCCCAGCAATCAAATATTTTCTGTATGTACAATGTGAGATACACAAAACACACACTGCTCTGCTGCCTGTCTGTCTATTATACCTGTCTGTCTGTCTGTCTGTCGACATGTCCATCAACATCCATGACCGAGAGCATCTGAACAGACTGATGCATATGGGAGAACACACACAACACACGTGTCCCGCTGTACTCTTCTGTCTGAGATATCAATGTGATTGTGGACCAGGACAGGAAACAGGAAGTAGAGCCCCGCGCCCCGTCAATCTCCCATCACTTCCTGTAAGGGTCAGAGGTCAGCCAGGCGCTGGTTCCTGATTGGCTCACATGAGGGCATAGTGTCAGAAATGTTTCTTCCTGATTGGCTGGTGTGAGAAGTGTCAGAAATACTTTGGCTACAGATGTATGTGGCTTTAGTCCTAAACAATACTGAGTTCTCTCAGTATTGTTCTCTCTCTCTCTCTCTCTCTCTCTCTCTCTCTCTCTCTCTCTCTCTCTCTCTCTCTCTCTCTCTCTCTCTCTCTCTCTCTCTCTCTCTCTCTCGACAGGCCACACCCTCTGGATTGGGTTTAGGCTTTCTGACGAATCGCCTTACTCGTACAGTACCAGGCTCTGCTCTCATTGGGCAGTTCTCCTGTTCATCGAGCTAAACCCTGCCCCTCTGTTAAAGTGTGAGGGACTTGTGGCTGGGTCATTGTTTGATAGGCCAACGGACATGCCACTCATGTATCTGTGCTCTGGTTGGTCGAAGGTGAACTGTGGGAGGGGCATGTAGTCACTGTGGAGAGAGGAAGGTCTAGTATCAGAGTTCAGGGGCTGGGGGTGTGTGTGCGACGGGGTGTGTGTGCGGGACTGTGTGTGTGTGTGGGACGGGGTGTGTTTGTGCGAATGAGGTAGGGTATGTGTACGAATAAGAGTGCGTGAATGGGGCAAGCTGTGTGTGAGTGTGTGTGACGGGGTGTGTGTTACTGATTGGGGGAGAGTCTGTGTGAGTGTGTGTGTGTTAGTCGGTGTGTGGTGTTGTGTCGGTGTTAGTGTTGGCGTGTGTGTAGGTGTGAGTGTACGTACCGGTGTGTGTGTCGGCGTTAGCGTGTGTGTGTCGGTGAGGTCGTAGGAGGGGGTCCTGCGTCTCAGCAGTGTGTTGCAGTCTGCCGGCAGCTCTGAGAGTGCATGGCATGCTGTGTGGATGGAGATGCAGGGTGGGCTCATCTTCTTCTTCCTGTGACCTCTAACCTCTGACCCCTGACCTGTGGGCCTCCTTACCTCCCACCCCTCCCCTAGCAGTGGGTCCTCTGGAGGGTATGGGCAGATCTCCATGGAGTGTCGTCGCTGGTCGTCAAGACAGCAGGGTTTATCCAGGAAGCCCTGGGTGTCTACGCTGAAGCCCTTCCTCGGGTCATGACCTTTTAGCCCCGCCCCCAGCAGACTGAGCGCACTCCCTCGGCTCCTCAGGGAGGGGGAGGGGATGGGGGAGGCGTAGGGGGAGAGGGAGTGACACCGCCCACTTCTATGTCTGTCCCACCAATGGTGTGCTGAGCTGGTGATGTGACACACCTCCTCGTCGGCCGGGTCCGAGAGGGAAGGGGGAGAGGGGCGCCGGGGGGGAGGCAGGTGGAGGGACAGGGGGAGAGGGGGGAGGGTAGAAAGGTGGTCCTGTCTCTCTACTGAGTCAACACTCTGGACCTCCACTGAGTCCACCTTCACAGCCACCTGGAACACAGAGAGGACACAGTGGGGAATGTTAGGGTCACAGTCACCTGGAACACCGAGAGGACACAGTGGGGAATGTTAGGGTCACAGCCCCCTGGAACACAGAGAGGACACAGTGGGGAATGTTAGGGTCACAGCCCCCTGGAACACAGAGAGGACACAGTGGGGAATGTTAGGGTCACAGCCCCCTGGAACACCGAGAGGACACAGTGGGGAATGTTAGGGTCACAGCCCCCTGGAACACAGAGAGGACACAGTGGGGAATGTTAGGGTCACAGTCACCTGGAACACCGAGAGGACACAGTGGGGAATGTTAGGGTCACAGTCACCTGGAACACCGAGAGGACACAGTGGGGAATGTTAGGGTCACAGCCCCCTGGAACACCGAGAGGACACAGTGGGGAATGTTAGGGTCACAGCCCCCTGGAACACAGAGAGGACACAGTGGGGAATGTTAGGGTCACAGTCACCTGGAACACCGAGAGGACACAGTGGGGAATGTTACGGTCACAGTCACCTGGAACACAGAGAGGACACAGTGGGGAATGTTAGGGTCACAGTCACCTGGAACACAGAGAGGACACAGTGGGGAATGTTAGGGTCACAGTCACCTGGAACACAGAGAGGACACAGTGGGGAATGTTAGGGTCACAGTCACCTGGAACACAGAGAGGACACAGTGGGGAATGTTAGGGTCACAGTCACCTGGAACACAGAGAGGACACAGTGGGGAATGTTAGGGTCACAGTCACCTGGAACACAGAGAGGACACAGTGGGGAATGTTAGGGTCACAGTCACCTGGAACACAGAGAGGACACAGTGGGGAATGTTAGGGTCACAGTCACCTGGAACACAGAGAGGACACAGTGGGGAATGTTAGGGTCACAGTCACCTGGAACACAGAGAGGACACAGTGGGGAATGTTAGGGTCACAGTCACCTGGAACACAGAGAGGACACAGTGGGGAATGTTAGGGTCACAGTCACCTGGAACACAGAGAGGACACAGTGGGGAATGTTAGGGTCACAGCCCCCTGGAACACAGAGAGGACACAGTGGGGAATATTAGGGTCACAGCCCCCTGGAACACAGAGAGGACACAGTGGGGAATGTTAGGGTCACAGTCACCTGGAACACAGAGAGGACACAGTGGGGAATGTTAGGGTCACAGTCACCTGGAACACAGAGAGGACACAGTGGGGAATGTTAGGGTCACAGTCACCTGGAACACCGAGAGGACACAGTGGGGAATGTTAGGGTCACAGTCACCTGGAACAGAGAGAGGACACAGTGGGGAATGTTAGGGTCACAGTCACCTGGAACACAGAGAGGACACAGTGGGGAATGTTAGGGTCACAGTGTGTGCCCCTTTCCAAGTCAAATGAGCCGAATGTTTTCCAAAGTTATATGGTGGTAGACCAAGCATGGTGTGTACTCACCTGTCTGCGCAGCCCCCTGGGCGAGGGCCTTGGCGAGGCGATGTGAGGGGGGGGAGGGGGGGGAGAGAGGCTGGGCAGTAGAGCCTGGTCTTCACATGGCTGGGAGTGCACAGACATCACAGAGCCTGAGGATAGAACACACACACACACTAAAACTTAGAGAAAGTTCCTCAAAAGTGGTCTGAACTCCACTACGTTATATTAACTGTCATTCTCATTCATGTGGTCTGAACTCCACTACGTTATATTAACTGTCATTCTCATTCATGTGGTCTGAACTCCACTACGTTATATTAACTGTCATTCTCATTCATGTGGTCTGAACTCCACTACGTTATATTAACTGTATTGACCACTATCCCCCCTTGGACCACCTTTGGGTCGCTCCACTTCCTGTATTGACCACTATCCCCCCTTGGACCACATTTGGGTCGCTCCACATCCTGTATTGACCACTATCCCCCCTTGGACCACCTTTGGGTCGCTCCACTTCCTGTATTGACCACTATCCCCCCTTGAACCACCTTTGGGTCGCTCCACTTCCTGTATTGACCACTATCCCCCCTTGAACCACCTTTGGGTCGCTCCTCTTCCTGTATTGACCACTATCCCCCCTTGGACCACCTTTGGGTCGCTCCACTTCCTGTATTAACCACTATCCCTCTTTGGACCACCTTTGGGTCGCTCAACGCACTGTATTGACCACAATCCTTCTTGGACCACCTTTGGGTCGCTCCACTCCATGCATTGACCACTATCCCCCCTTGGACCACCTTTGGGTTGCTCCACTCCCTGTATTGCATCACTTCCCTAGCCCAAGTCACCTCGATCTCCTCTTCCAGGGACTTCAGGGACCCTGATGAGACTCTCATGCCACTCCGTTGTTACTGACCCTGATGAGACTCTCATGATGAACCTGTCGTAGTAGTCCAGGATGAGGTCTGCCACTTTGTCTGGGACATGGTGTTTTGTCATTGTAGTCTGCACCAGTTAGTGAGGGATCGATTCGTAGGCGCCAGAGCACTGCCAAGTCACCTTTGTTCTGTTGCGCTTCTCTGATGAGCGGGTCACCACACCTGTGTGCTTCAGACACACAGGTACTTTTGGGATGCCTCCCTTTTGGACCGATGTGTCGATGTAGCCGTTCTTAGAGAGGAGGTCTGCCAGCTGCCTTGCTACAATGCAAGAAGAACATCTTCCCTTCAACACTTAGCATGGAGATGATCTTGAACTGGTAGATTCTCTTGGAATCTTCTTCCTTCGGTTTTCCAAACTCCTTGGCGAATCTCCACTGCTGTGCAACCTTTCCTCTCCTCCAGATGACCTTCAGGATTTTTCAGAGCCACTTGAGTAACAGAGGGCAGTAGTTTTAGACCTTGTACGGGACTCTGATTGGTCCAGGATCTGAGCTAGAGCTTCTTCACAATGTCCTGTACTTCTTTCAGGAGTGGCTCCCTGTTGTCGAACTCTGTGACTGGTGCTGGTGGGTCTATCAAGATGTTGCACTGACCCAACTCCTGCTCCTTGTTGGGGTCACTGTATGTGCTCTGGATGGGCTGGTCAATCTCCTCTTTGGAACAAGCCAAGTTCCCACAGTGCTTCTGCCCTAGGAGCTGCTTTGTGAAGCCAAAGGGATTGGCTATAAAGACAGTACGCTTCCTGGCTCTTTCTTTCCGCCATCTTCTGTGCCATTCAGCCCTACGCAGAGTCAAGAGCTTCTTTCTCAGGATGCTCCGTAGCTCTGCCAAGGGTGTTCGTTAATCCTCACTGGCCTCCTCATGCTGTTTCTTGAGGACCTCCAGTTCCTGCCTGATCTTGTGGATTTTTGCAGCTCTCTGGTTCATGGTGTACGATGTTCTGGGAGGCCTCTGCTCCACTGCCCTAAACCTTTCCACTGCTGGGCTGACTAAGATTGTCACCATTGTTTGTCCTCTTGTCAGCATCTCCCTTTGCTGTTGCTTTTAGTACCTTATCTGCATCCTCGTTGAACTGCTGCCCCACTGTCATCCTGCAGGCTTACGGCCACCTGATACAAACCTTCTCCAATGGGTCTGACAGGAGGGACTTGTTGCGACGCGGCTTCGGGCTCTGTGGGGTGACTCTGGGCCTGTCTCCTCCTGCGTCACGTGGAGGCTTCGGGCTCTGTGGGGTTACTCCGGGCCTGTCTCCTCCTGTGCGACACGCGGAGGCTTCGGGCTCTGTGGGGTGACTCCGGGCCTGTCTCCTCCTGTGCGACACGCGGCGGCTTCGGGCTCTGTGGGGTGACTCCGGGCCTGTCTCCTCCTACGTAATGCGGAGGCTTCGGGCTCTGTGGGGTGACTCCGGGCCTGTCTCCTCCTGCGTAATGCGGAGGCTTCGGGCTCTGTGGGGTGACTCCGGGCCTGGCTCCTCCTGCGTAATGCGGAGGCTTCGGGCTCTGTGGGGTGACTCCGGGCCTGGCTCCTCCTGTGTCACACCAGGTTTGTTACCTGTGTGTTGTGGCGCTACTTCCCCCTCACAATATTTAATCCGGAATTGATGAATCTTAATGCCTTGGGAATTCTTGCAGACATTTCCACACACATATTCCATGCTCGTAGTGGGTTGTCCGTTTCCATGTGTCGTTAATCTTTGGTCCATCAGATTGGGGAGCCCATCGTCCCCTCCTCTTGGTATGTTTCCATGTGTCGTTCTATAGCTTAGTTTTGGTTCTCCTCCTCCTGGAGAAAGTGGTTTGGGTTCCCGACCCGGTTCCAGTCTTTCCGAGCTTTCCACTGTTTCTCCACACATCACCACTATATTCTTGGTAGTCAACCAGTTTGTTCCTGGTCGTCACTGGTTTTGCCAGCAAAGTGATTGAATGAATTCATCAGTTGAGGCTCCTGGATTTTATGCTTTTTAAGTTTAATGCTTTAATAAGAGTAGGGTTGCAAAATGAAAAAAATAAAAAATATTAATATAAATATTAATATTCTATAAAATCCTGAAAGTTTCCCAAAATTCCAGTAGTTTACTGGTAAACTTCGAAAGTTACCGGTAATATACCCTCCCTTTGCAACCCTAAATAAGAGTGTGTCTACCTGAAGAATGGTACAGGGGGCTGGTGTGCTCCTCCTGTAGAGGGTAGGGTGCGCTAGAAGGTCGTACAGGAGGAAACATGTAGCTGTCGTTAGGTAGAGAATGCATCCTGGATACGGACATCTTCCTTGGTGACAGAAGCTCCTCCTGGCTGCACTGACCCTCGTCCTCCTGAAGAGGGAGACCAGACCAGCTACGTTAGACTGGGTGAATGTGTGTGTGTGTGTGTCCAGTTAGGGTTGCAAAATTCTAGGAACTTTCAACAAATTCCCTGGTTTTCCGGATGCCCTTGTTGAAGGATTCCAGATTTCCTGCTTATTCCCGCCTGATTCCAGGAATCCTCCAATCAAGAATTAGGGAAAACCAGGGAATTTATTGAAATAATTGTGCAACCTTAGTCCAGTTCACTGGAGAAATTATAAAGTGTTGCCCTAGCAACACAATACTAATAAAGCCAGCGATCCAGTTGTCCCTACAGACTATTGATCATCTATACAGCGTCAGCACACTTCTCTCTCTCACTCTCTCACTCTCTCACTATCCATTCCCCCTCACTCTCCCCTGCCCATAACCATCCTCTAGTCTAAGTGTTGTTTAGAGTCTTGTGTTTTACCTCAGTAAGCTGTTGTTTAACATGTTTAGTCTTGTGTTTTACCTCAGTAAGCTGTTGTTTAACATGTTTAGTCTTGTGTTTTACCTCAGTAAGCTGTTGTTTAACATGTTTAGTCTTGTGTTTTACCTCAGTAAGCTGTTGCTTAACATGTTTAGTCTTGTGTTTTACCTCAGTAAGCTGTTGTTTAACATGTTTAGTCTTGTGTTTAACCTCAGTAAGCTGTTGTTTAACATGTTTAGTCTTGTGTTTTACCTCAGTAAGCTGTTGTTTAACATGTTTAGTCTTGTGTTTTACCTCAGTAAGCTGTTGTTTAACATGTTTAGTCTTGTGTTTTACCTCAGTAAGCTGTTGCTTAACAGCACAATCAGCGCTGCATTATCGATCCTAACCCCCATTCTAACCCCTGTAGCTAGACCACTAAGCTCCTAGTGTTACCATTCTAACCCCTGTAGCTAGACCACTAAGCTCCTAGTGTTACCATTCTAACCCATGTAGCTAGACCACTAAGCTCCTAGTGTTACCATTCTAACCCCTGTAGCTAGACCACTAAGCTCCTAGTGTTACCATTCTAACCCCTGTAGCTAGACCACTAAGCTCCTAGTGTTACCATTCTAACCCATGTAGCTAGACCACTAAGCTCCTAGTGTTACCATTCTAACCCCTGTAGCTAGACCACTAAGCTCCTAGTGTTACCATTCTAACCCCTGTAGCTAGACCACTAAGCTCCTAGTGTTACCATTCTAACCCATGTAGCTAGACCACTAAGCTCCTAGTGTTACCATTCTAACCCCTGTAGCTAGACCACTAAGCTCCTAGTGTTACCATTCTAACCCCTGTAGCTAGACCACTAAGCTCCTAGTGTTACCATTCTAACCCCTGTAGCTAGACCACTAAGCTCCTAGTGTTACCATTCTAACCCATGTAGCTAGACCACTAAGCTCCTAGTGTTACCATTCTCTGTTCATTTCACTAAGAGTCTGACCAGAGGCATAGGTACAACCTGAACTTGTCCAATAAGAACACAGATCTTCCTTTACTTTGCTAAGCGTTTTGCTACAGTACGCCCTACTGAACAGAACCCTGGTGTCTGACGTCTGACACTCACTACCGTTCTCCACCTATCACCGATCTCTGACCTGTCTGACCTGACCTGACCTGTCTGACCTGACCAGGTCTCTGACCTGTCTGACCTGACCAGGTCTCTGACCTGTCTGACCTGACCAGGTCTCTGACCTGTCTGACCTGACCAGGTCTCTGACCTGTCTGACCAGGTCTCTGACCTGTCTGACCTGACCAGGTCTGACCTGACCTGGTCTCTGACCTGTCTGACCTGACATGTCTGACCTGTCTGACCTGACATCTCTGACCTGTCTGACCTGACCAGGTCTCTGACCTGTCTGACCTGACCAGGTCTCTGACCTGTCTGACCAGGTCCCTGACCTGTCTGACCTGACCAGGTCTGACCTGACCTGGTCTCTGACCTGTCTGACCTGACATGTCTGACCTGTCTGACCTGACATGTCTGACCTGTCTGACCTGGTCTCTGACCTGTCTGACCTGACATGTCTGACCTGACCTGGTCTCTGACCTGTCTGACCAGGTCTCTGACCTGTCTGACCATGTCTCTGAACTGTCTGACCTGACCAGGTCTCTGACCTGTCTGACCAGACCAGGTCTCTGACCTGTCTGACCAGACCAGGTCTCTGACCTGTCTGACCAGACCAGGTCTCTGACCTGTCTGACCAGGTCTCTGAACTGTCTGACCTGACCAGGTCTCTGAACTGTCTGACCTGACCAGGTCTCTGACCTGTCTGACCAGGTCTCTGAACTGTCTGACCAGGTCTCTGAACTGTCTGACCAGGTCTCTGAACTGTCTGACCAGGTCTCTGAACTGTCTGACCTGACCAGGTCTCTGACCTGTCTGACCTGGTCTCTGAATTGTCTGACCTGGTCTCTGAACTGTCTGACCAGGTCTCTGAACTGTCTGACCTGACCAGGTCTCTGACCTGTCTGACCTGGTCTCTGAACTGTCTGACCAGGTCTCTGAACTGTCTGACCTGACCAGGTCTCTGACCTGTCTGACCTGGTCTCTGAACTGTCTGACCAGGTCTCTGAACTGTCTGACCTGACCATGTCTCTGATCTGTCTGACCTGGTCTCTGAACTGTCTGACCAGGTCTCTGAACTGTCTGACCTGACCAGGTCTCTGAACTGTCTGACCTGACCATGTCTCTGATCTGTCTGACCTGGTCTCTGAACTGTCTGACCAGGTCTCTGAACTGTCTGACCTGACCAGGTCTCTGAACTGTCTGACCTGACCAGGTCTCTGAACTGTCTGACCTGACCATGTCTCTGACCTGGTCTCTGAACTGTCTGACCTGACCAGGTCTCTGACCTGTCTGACCTGGTCTCTGAACTGTCTGACCTGGTCTCTGAACTGTCTGACCAGGTCTCTGAACTGTCTGACCTGACCATGTCTCTGATCTGTCTGACCTGACATGTCTGACCTGACCAATGTTCTCCTCCTACAACCTATTCCTGATCTGTCTCACCTGACTAGGTGAGTGTGGGCATGGCCCCACATAGGCCCTGCCAAGTGATGATGCAATAGAGGTGGAGCTAAGACGTCTAGCTCTCTCCATCTCCAGCTCTATCTCAGCGTCCATCTCGGCGTCCTCCTTGGCCTCCTTGTTGCTCTCCTCTAGGTGTTTCATCAACACCGCCACCACCACGTTGACCAGCACGAACTGGGCCATGAGGACGAAGGTGACGAAGTAGACAGGAGACACCAGGGGAAGGTAGGTCAGACAGGAACATTCCTCTGGACGACACTCACGCAATGTGTCCTGGATGGGGGAGGGAGAGAGAGAGGGAAAGTGCCTCTATCTGAGTTTGTGTGGGAGTGTGTGTGTTTGTAACAGTTGTGTGAGTAGTAACAGTTGTGTTAGTATTAACAATTGTGTGTTTTGTGTGAGTAGTAACAGTTGTGTGTGTGTGTCAGTAGTAACAGTTGTGTGTGTGTGTGTGTCAGTAGTAACAGTTGTGTGTGTGTGTGTGTCAGTAGTAACAGTTGTGTGTGTGTTAGTAGTAACAGTTGTGTGTGTGTGTGTGTAGTAACAGTTGTGTGTGTGTTAGTAGTAACAGTTGTGTGTGTGTGTGTTAGTAGTAACAGTTGTGTGTGTGTGTGTCAGTAGTAACAGTTGTGTGTGTGTCAGTAGTAACAGTTGTGTGTGTGTGTGTGTTAGTAGTAACAGTTGTGTGTGTGTGTGTGTAGTAACAGTTGTGTGTGTGTGTGTTAGTAGTAACAGTTGTGTGTGTGTGTGTCAGTAGTAACAGTTGTGTGTGTTTGTGTGTGTAGTAACAGTTGTGTGTGTTTGTGTGTGTAGTAACAGTTGTGTGTGTGTGTGTGTTAGTAGTAACAGTTGTGTGTGTGTGTGTGTGTGTGTAGTAACAGTTGTGTGTGTTTGTGTGTGTAGTAACAGTTGTGTGTGTGTGTAGTAACAGTTGTGTGTGTGTGTGTGTGTAGTAACAGTTGTGTGTGTGTGTGTGTGTGTAGTAACAGTTGTGTGTGTGTGTGTGTTAGTAGTAACAGTTGTGTGTGTTTGTGTGAACCTTCATGATTCCGTTCCAGTTATCTCCAGTAGAGACTCTGAACAGGGTGAGGAACGCCATCCCAAAGTTCTCAAATGTAGCGTGGCGACTCAGACCCTCACACGGATTACTGTCATTACACTCTGTAACAAACACACAAGTTATTATTGTTACAGTCTTGATTAGAACAGAATAGGCCAGTTAGTGTACCACCGTAATGAGAGCCAGCAGCAGCTGTAGTCATGACACAGTGATCTGTCTGTTCTGACTCAGCTGTAGTCATGACACTGTGTTCTGTCTGTTCTGACTCAGCTGTAGTCATGACACTGTGATCTGTCTGTTCTGACTCAGCTGTAGTCATGACACTGTGATCTGTCTGTTCTGACTCAGCTGTAGTCACGACACTATGATCTGTCTGTTCTGACTCAGCTGTAGTCATGACACTATGATCTGTCTGTTCTGACTCAGCTGTAGTCACGACACTGTGATCTGTCTGTTCTGACTCAGCTGTAGTCATGACACTGTGATCTGTCTGTTCTGACTCAGCTGTAGTCATGACACTGTGTTCTGTCTGTTCTGACTCAGCTGTAGTCATGACACTGTGATCGGTCTGTTCTGACTCAGCTGTAGTCATGACACTGTGATCTTTCTGTTCTTACATAGGGTCATATTTATATAATACCCCCAGAGGGAGGAAGGAGGAAGCTCTATCATAGGGTCATATTTATATAATACCCCCAGAGGGAGGAAGCTCAATCATAGGGTCATTTATATTTATATTTATATTTATATTTATATAGATAGATAGATAGATAGATAGATAGATAGATAGATAGATAGATAGATAGATAGATAGATAGATAGATAGATAGATAGATAGATAGATAGATAGATAGATAGATAGATAGATAGATAGATAGATAGATAGATAGATAGATAGATAGATAGATAGATAGATAGATAGATAGATAGATAGATAGATAGATAGATAGATAGATAGATAGATAGATAGATAGATAGATAGATAGACAGATACACGATACATAGAGCGGCAGTATGAAAAAGTATAAAATACAAGAAGTCTGGAGTGCAAAAAAGCTATAAAAAGTATAGTATGGGTGTATGGCTGAATATGTACACTATACATTGGTGGATGTTGGATGGTTAACTATACTATACAGGTCGATGGCAGAGAAATACTTAAATAGCTAAAAATGCGTATGATATGAGTG
>CM042398.1:1959291-1964291 GCA_023634145.1 Thymallus thymallus | reverse complement strand
ACAGAGGACCAGAGGTGTGGCATGTACAACCATGACAGAGGACCAGAGGTGTGGCATGTACAACCATGACAGAGGACCAGAGGTGTGGCATGTACAACCAGAGGACCAGACGTGAGGCATGTACATCCATGACAGAGGACCAGAGGTGTGGCATGTACAACCAGAGGACCAGAGGTGAGGCATGTACAACCATGACAGAGGACCAGAGGTGTGGCATGTACAACCAGAGGACCAGAGGTGTGGCATGTACAACCAGAGGACCAGAGGTGTGGCATTTACAACCAGAGGACCAGAGGTGTGGCATGTACAACCAGAGGACCAGAGGTGTGGCATGTACAACCAGAGGACCAGAGGTGAGGCATGTACAACCATGACAGAGGACCAGAGGTGAGGCATGTACAACCAGAGGACCAGAGGTGAGGCATGTACAACCATGACAGAGGACCAGAGGTGAGGCATGTACAACCATGACAGAGGACCAGAGGTGAGGCATGTACAACCAGAGGACCAGAGGTGTGGCATGTACAACCAGAGGACCAGAGGTGTGGCATGTACAACCATGACAGAGGACCAGAGGTGTGGCATGTACAACCATGACAGAGGACCAGAGGTGTGGCATGTACAACCATGACAGAGGACCAGAGGTGAGGCATGTACAACCATGACAGAGGACCAGAGGTGTGGCATGTACAACCAGAGGACCAGAGGTGAGGCATGTACAACCATGACAGAGAACCAGAGGTGAGGCACGTACAACCAGAGGACCAGAGGTGTGGCATGTACAACCGGAGGACCAGAGGTGTGGCATGTACAACCATGACTGAGGACCAGAGGTGTGGCACGTACAACTGGAGGACCAGAGGTGTGGCATGTACAACCATGACTGAGGACCAGAGGTGTGGTATGTACAACCATGACTGAGGACCAGCGGTGTGGCATGTACAACCAGAGGACCAGAGGTGAGTGAGTGTGTGCATGTGACTATGACTGTGTGTGTCTTTGTGTGTGTGTGACTGTAAACATGACAGTCTGTGGTTTGTCCCAGGGCAGGGCACCGCGGGGGGCGTTCAACACTGACAGTCTGTGGTTTGTCCCAGGGCAGGGCACCGCAGGGGGCGTTCAACACTGACAGTCTGTGGTTTGTCCCAGGGCAGGGCACCGCAGGGAGCGTTCAACACTGCAACACCTACACTGGGTTTATCAACACTACGGCAGGGGTTCTTCAACTTTTTTCAGCTCAAAACCCAAATAAGGAATTTGACTCAAATTAAGGGGAACTAGAGTGTGATCATAACTCACGACCCACCTCTCACATGCCCAGGGCCCACTGGGGCAGACCCTAGATAACCCTATACTATGGTGAGACAGAGCTGGGTCCTGACCCATAGGTTAACCCTATACTATAGTGAGACAGAGCTGGGTCCTGACCCATAGGTTAACCCTATACTATGGTGAGACAGAGCTGGGTCCTGACCCATAGGTTAACCCTATACTATGGTGAGACAGAGCTGGGTCCTGACCCATAGGTTAACCCTATACTATAGTGAGACAGAGCTGGGTCCTGACCCATAGGTTAACCCTATACTATGGTGAGACAGAGCTGGGTCCTGACCCATAGGTTAACCCTATACTATGGTGAGACAGAGCTGGGTCCTGACCCATAGGTTAACCCTGCACTATGGTGAGACAGAGCTGGGTCCTGACCCATAGGTTAACCCTGTACTATGGTGAGACAGAGCTGGGTCCTGACCCATAGGTTAACCCTGTACTATGGTGAGACAGAGCTGGGTCCTGACCCATAGGTTAACCCTGTACTATGGTGAGACAGAGCTAGGGTTTATATGTCAGTCATAGGTTCATGTTCTAAAGACGATCATGTTGACTTTCTGCTTGAAAATATGCTGTTAGTGACTAATGAACAGCACCCATCTGTCCTCTGCTTTACAGAGGACAGATACATCTCACAGACAGCTTTCAACACACAACTCTCAGTGTTCGGCCCAATGGGCCCATAGGGCTCTGGTCAAAAGTAATGCACTATGTAGGGAATAGGGTGCCATTTGGGACGCAGCCTCGGAGACATCTCCAATCGGTTTTCTCCAGCTAAGCTAGGGATAACACATAACTGAGGTTAGGATGACTGTTGTGTCGAGAAACGCTGCTGAACGCTGCTGAATGTTCTGCATGGCTGATCGCCCACCTGGTGCCTGTTGTCTCTGTGTAGGCCACATACTGAACACTGAACTCCTTCACATCACCAGTGACATCACCAGTGACATCACCAGTGACATTACTAAGGGAGTTGACACTCAGTAACAATGAGACAGAGATGGTTTGGGGTCAATTCAGTCAATTAATTCAGGTCATTCAATTCAGTCAGAAAATGTTATGATTTAAAAAAATCCTAATTGAAAACAATGGAACGATTTTAAATTCCAATTGATGCTAATGTTGATATTGAATGAACCCCAGCCCTGCTGAAACCAACTGGACAAACGTGATGTCATCCCACCGCCTGCTGGACTACAGTTTGGTGGCGGTGTGATACTGATAGCTAATATATGCCTTTATCAATTGGTCAACGTTCCAGCTATGTTTCTGAGTCTGCTGCCCATCAAAGCATGTTTACCGGTACACCACCGACGGTACCATCTCATATTTAACGGTACAGTAGCACCGACTGCACTGTACCGTAGTGTCTGTTAGAGAGATGATACTGCCATAGGAGTATAGACCTTAATCACGCATGTCCCAACGCTGTGCTGACGTCACGCCCACATTCATAGCTAATGTAGCTAATATGAAACCCCTCCAGTCTGGATTGGAATTACATGACTACGCATGACTAAAACCAGACCAAGGATGCACATGCACTGGGGAGATATGACTCATTCAGTACTAGCTACGTCTATAGGGTTAATACATCTGTAGAGATATCAGATCAGCTGTAGCAGGGTTTATACTGTAGAGATATCAGATCAGCTGTAGCAGGGTTTATACTGTAGAGATATCAGATCAGCTGTAGCAGGGTTTATACTGTAGAGATATCAGATCAGCTGTAGCAGGGTTTATACTGTAGAGATATCAGATCAGACCTCCCTCCCTCTCTCTAAGGACCCATGCAGTAACTGGGGAGGAGGGGTGTTGCTGGGGTGCGTACGGTCATGCAACGTCATGCAGTCAACTCTCAAAGCCCTCACCTTCCCTCTGTCTACCTGTCTATCTATCTGTCTGTCTGCTTCTCTTACACTCTCCCCCTCTCCTTCCGTTAGGTTATGAAAGCAGGCAGTGCTCAGAAAAATAGACTACAGACCGGCCCCATCCTTCTCCTTACTCCTGCGCTTTTTCTCCAGGATTTTGAGCCTCTTCTCTTCCCGTAGCCGCTGCTCCTCCTCTTCCTGGTCCTGTCGACACTTGTGGAAGTTCTCCACGACAACGCCCACAAACATGTTGAGGACAAAGAAACTAACGATGAGGAGGAAGGAGATGAAGTACAGGAGCATCCACGGGTTGTGGTTCCTCACCGGCTAGAGGAGAGGAGAGGAGAGGAGAGGAGAGGAGAGGAGAGGAGAGGAGAGGAGAGGAGAGGAGAGGAGAGGAGAGGAGAGGAGAGGAGAGGAGAGTTGGGAAGGAGAGGGAGAGAGAGAGAGAGTTAGGTAAACATTCAGAGTAATGAGTAAGTGTGTGTCTGAGGTGTGTGTGTGTGTGTCTGATATGTGTGTGTGTGTGTGTGTGTCTGAGGTGTGTGTGTGTGTGTGTGTGTCTGAGGTGTGTGTGTGTGTCTGAGGTGTGTGTGTGTGTCTGAGGTGTGTGTGTGTGTGTGTCTGAGGTGTGTGTGTGTGTGTGTCTGAGGTGTGTGTGTGTGTCTGAGGTGTGTGTGTGTGTCTGAGGTGTGTGTGTGTGTCTGAGATGTGTGTGTGTGTGTGTGTGTCTGAGGTGTGTGTGTGTGTCTGAGGTGTGTGTGTGTGTCTGAGGTGTGTGTGTGTGTCTGAGGTGTGTGTGTGTGTGTCTGAGGTGTGTGTGTGTGTCTGAGGTGTGTGTGTGTGTCTGAGGTGTGTGTGTGTGTCTGAGGTGTGTGTGTGTGTCTGAGGTGTGTGTGTGTGTCTGAGGTGTGTGTGTGTGTCTGAGGTGTGTGTGTGTGTCTGAGGTGTGTGTGTGTGTGTGTCTGAGGTGTGTGTGTGTGTGTGTGTGTCTGAGGTGTGTGTGTGTGTCTGAGGTGTGTGTGTGTGTCTGAGGTGTGTGTGTGTGTCTGAGGTGTGTGTGTGTGTCTGAGGTGTGTGTGTGTGTCTGAGGTGTGTGTGTGTGTCTGAGGTGTGTGTGTGTGTCTGAGGTGTGTGTGTGTGTGTCTGAGGTGTGTGTGTGTGTCTGAGGTGTGTGTGTGTGTCTGAGGTGTGTGTGTGTGTGTGTGTGTCTGAGGTGTGTGTGTGTGTCTGAGGTGTGTGTGTGTGTGTGTGTGTCTGAGGTGTGTGTGTGTGTCTGAGGTGTGTGTGTGTGTGTCTGAGGTGTGTGTGTGTGTCTGAGGTGTGTGTGTGTGTCTGAGGTGTGTGTGTGTGTCTGAGGTGTGTGTGTGTGTCTGAGGTGTGTGTGTGTGTGTCTGAGGTGTGTGTGTGTGTCTGAGGTGTGTGTGTGTGTCTGAGGTGTGTGTGTGTGTCTGAGGTGTGTGTGTGTGTCTGAGGTGTGTGTGTGTGTGTCTGAGGTGTGTGTGTGTGTCTGAGGTGTGTGTGTGTGTCTGAGGTGTGTGTGTGTGTGTGTGTGTGTCTGAGGTGTGTGTGTGGAGAGGAGAGCATACCTGCTTGTCTACTCCCACTGCGTCCAGGCCGTCATACATGATGTTGACCCATCCATCCTTACAGGACAGTACGAACAGAGACATCAGCGCCTGGAATACACACACAGTTTACACACACACAGTTTACACACACACACACACACACACACAGTTTACACACACAGTTTACACACACACACACACACACACACACAGTTTACACACACACACA
>CM042398.1:1946791-1951791 GCA_023634145.1 Thymallus thymallus | reverse complement strand
AGACTGAAACAGACAGCAGACTGAAACAGACAGCAGACTGAAACAGACAGCATGTGACTGAAACAGAAAACAGACTGAAAATGACAACAGACTGAAATAGACAACATGCTGAAACAGACAACAGGCTGAAACAGACAACAGGCTGAAACAGACAACAGGCTGAAACAGACTGAAACAGACAATGGTCTCAAACAGACAGCCGACTGAAACAGACAGCCGACAAACAGACAGCCGACAAACAGACAGCCGACAAACAGACAGCCGACAAACAGACAGCCGACTGAAACAGACAGCCGACTGAAACAGACAGCCGACTGAAACAGACAGCCGACTGAAACAGACAACGGACTGAAACATACGACGGACTGAAACAGACAGCGGACTGAAACAGACAGCAGACTGAAACAGACAACAGACAGCCGACTGAAACCGTCAGCCGACTGAAAGAGACAATGGGAGACAAACAGACAGCATGAGACTGAAACAGACAAACGACTGAAACAGACAGCTGACTGAAACAGACAACCGACTGAAACAGACAACAGACTCAAACAGACAGCACACTGAAACAGAGAGCAGACTGAAACAGACAACAAACAGACAACAGACAACAAACTGAAACAGACAACAAACTGAAATAGACAGCAGACTGAAACAGGTGGCATGAGACTGAAACAGACAACAGACTGAAACAGACTGAACCAGACAGCATGAGATTGAACCAGACAGAATGATACTAAAACAGACAACAGACAGCAGACTGAAACAGACAACAGCCTGAAACAGACAACAGACAGCAGACTGAAACAGACAACAGCCTGAAACAGACAGCAGACTGAAACAGACAGCATGTGACTGAATCAGACAGCCGACTGAAACAGACAGCCGACTGAAACAGACAACGGACTGAAACAGACAGCATGAGACTGAAACAGACAGCAGACTAAAAGAGACAACAGACTGAAACAGACAGCATGAAACAGACAGCCGACTGAAACAGACAGCCGACTGAAACAGACAGCCGACTGAAACAGACAGCCGACTGAAACAGACAACGGACTGAAACATACGACGGACTGAAACAGACAGCGGACTGAAACAGACAGCAGACTGAAACAGACAACAGACAGCCGACTGAAACCGTCAGCCGACTGAAAGAGACAATGGGAGACAAACAGACAGCATGAGACTGAAACAGACAAACGACTGAAACAGACAGCTGACTGAAACAGACAACCGACTGAAACAGACAACAGACTCAAACAGACAGCACACTGAAACAGAGAGCAGACTGAAACAGACAACAAACAGACAACAGACAACAAACTGAAACAGACAACAAACTGAAATAGACAGCAGACTGAAACAGGTGGCATGAGACTGAAACAGACAACAGACTGAAACAGACTGAACCAGACAGCATGAGATTGAACCAGACAGAATGATACTAAAACAGACAACAGACAGCAGACTGAAACAGACAACAGCCTGAAACAGACAGCAGACTGAAACAGACAGCATGTGACTGAATCAGACAGCCGACTGAAACAGACAGCCGACTGAAACAGACAACGGACTGAAACAGACAGCATGAGACTGAAACAGACAGCAGACTAAAAGAGACAACAGACTGAAACAGACAGCATGAAACAGACAGCCGACTGAAACAGACAACGGACTGAAACAGACAACGGACTGAAACATACAGCGGACTGAAACATACAGCGGACTGAAACAGACAGCAGACTGAAACCGACAACAGACAGCCGACTGAAACAGTCAGCAGACTGAAAGAGACAATGGACTAAACATACAGCCGACTGAAACAGACAGCCGACTGAAACAGACAACATGAGACAAACAGACAGCATGAGACTGAAACAGACAGCTGACTGAAACAGACAGCTGACTGAAACAGACAACCGACTGAAATAGACAGCAGATTGAAACAGGTGGCATGAGACTGAAACAGACAACAGATTGAAACAGACTGAACCAGACAGCATGAGATTGAACCAGACAGCATGATACTAAAACAGACAACAGACAGCAGACTGAAACAGACAACAGTCTGAAACAGACAACAGGCTGAAATAGACAACAGGCTGAAACAGACAACAGACTGAAACAGACAATGGTCTCAAACAGACAGCCGACAAACAGACAGCCGACAAACAGACAGCCGACAAACAGACAGCCGACAAACAGACAGCCGACTGAAACAGACAGCCGACTGAAACAGACAGCATGAGACTGAAACAGACAGCTGACTGAAACAGACAGCATGAGACTGAAACTGACAACGGACTGAAACAGACAGCATGAGACTGAAACAGACAATGGTCTCAAACAGACAATGGTCTCAAACAGACAATGGTCTCAAACAGACAGCCGACTGAAACAGACAGCCGACAAACAGACAGCCGACAAACAGACAGCCGACAGAAACAGACAGCCGACAGAAACAGACAGCCGACAGAAACAGACAGCCGACTGAAACAGACAGCCGACTGAAACAGACAGCCGACTGAAACAGACAACATGAGACTGAAACAGACAACATGAGACAAACAGACAGCAGACTGAAACAGACAACAGACAGAAAGGATGAGACTGAAACAGACAAGACAAACAGACAGCAGACAAACAGACAGCATCAAAAACTGAACAGACAACAGACAAACTGAAACAGAAAACGGACTCAAACAAACAGCAGACTGAAAGTGACAACAGACTGAAACAGACAGCATGAGACTAAAACAGACAGTAACACAAACAGACAGCATGAGACAAACAGACAACAGACTGAAACAGACACCATGAGACTAAAACAGACAGTAACACAAACAGACAGCATGAGACAAACAGACAACAGACAGAAACAGTCAACATGAGACTGAAACATACAGTATTATTACCTTGACAGTCATCTCAGCCAGGAATATGACAGTGAACACGTAGTTGGAGACACTCAGAAACACTCGCTCCTGGAGGCAGAGTAGGAGAGAAAGTATATTACCACAGAGTTTCTAAACACAGAGGCGCAACATCGCCAGACTTCCGGGAGCGCTTGCGAAACAGACCATACAGACCAGGCCGGGGTTTGGGGTTTGAGAAGTCAATGAGAGAAGTGAAAAAATCTTCCTTAGTTTTTTCAAAATCGAAAAGGCACAACCTAGATTGAAGCCAATGTCTTAAGTAGTTGAACATGTTTTTTTTGTTGTTTTTTTTACATATTTGGACAGATAAATATGTAATCTTCACTTCAACACTATTGACAGTTAAAGGTTACCCAATTTAACAAATCACACACATAAAAAAAAAAAGTTGAAAATGTTATGCAATTAAAATAAACAAAAATGCCTCTTCCTTATGGGGGAAAAGTTAGTACACCCCTACCTTTACCATCACATACAATGGATACAATTAGAATTAGGTACCAAAACAAGTGCAAATGATTAGAAAACATTAGAGAGAAACTTAGGAGGGTCCAGCCTTCCATAAAGATAAGACAATTGGTCTGGTTTGGTCTTAACCATATGGGTGTGTGGTAACACATCATTCAAAGAACAAAAGACCTACCCGAGGCCCTCAGAAGAAAGATTATTGATGCCCATGAGTCTGGGATGGGGTTACAAATCCATTTCCAAGCTATTCTAAGTACATATATATATTTGTAACAGTGCTATTTCACAAAAGCTCTGAACCTATATACATTCTACAGACACAGTATGTTTTACATGTGTTATCTTGTTATTAGTCCCGCCCTTCAGCTCCATTCAACTCCTCCCATCTATCTCTTAACACCATCCATATTGGATTTATATTCTCATAGTTTACACCAATTGTAAATTAAAGATAAACATTCTTGCTAAAATAAATATTAAATATTATATTAAATATTATATTATATTATTATATATTATAATATATATTATATTATTGATCGATTGACTATGACTTTTCAAGTCACCCAGTAATGCTATCTGCAGACTTAGCTCTAGGTAAATGTCCTGGACCAGTGACCAAAAACTAGTAAAGTTGAAGTCAGAAGTTTACATACACTTAGGTTGAAGTCATTAAAACTCATTTTTCAACCACTCCACAGATTTCATGTTAACAAACTATAGTTTTGGCAAGTCGGTTAGGACATATACTTTGTGCATGACACAAGTAATTCTTCCAACAATTGTTTACAGACAGATTATTTCACTTAGAATTCCCTATATCACAATTCCAGTGGGTCAGAAGTTTACATACACTAAGTTGACTGTGCCTTTAAACAGCTTGGAAAATTCCAGAAAATGATGAAATGGCTTTAGAAGCTTCTGATTGGCTAATTGACATCATTTGAGTCAATTGGAGGTGTACCTGTGGATGTATTTCAAGGCCTACCTTCAAACTCAGTGCCTCTTTGCTCGACATCATAAGAAAATCTTAAGAAATCAGCCAAGACCTCAAAAAACTGTAGACCTCCAAAAGTCTGGTTCATCCTTGGGAGCAATTTCCAAACGCATGAAGGTACCATGTTCATCTGGTCAAACAATAGTTCGCAAGTATAAACACCAGGGGACCACGCAGCCGTCATACCTCTCAGGAAGGAGACGTGTTCTGTCTCCTAGAAATGAACGTACTTTGGTGCGGAAAGTGCAAATCAATCCCAGAACAACAGCAAAGGACCTTGTGAAGATGCTGGAGGAAACAGGTACAAAAGTATCTATATCCACAGTAAAACGAGTCCTATATCGACATAACCTGAAAGGCCGCTCAACAAGGAAGAAGCCACTGCTCCAAAACCGACATAAAATAGCCAGACCTCGGTTTGCTACTGCATATGGGGACAAAGATCGTACTTTTTGGAGAAATGTCCTCTGGTCTGATGAAACAAAAATAGAACTGTTTGGCCATAATGACCATCGTTATGTTTGGAGGAAAAAGGGGGAGGCTTGCAAGCCGAAGAACACCATCCCAACCGTGAAGCACGGGGGAGGCAGCATCAT
>CM042398.1:1914291-1939291 GCA_023634145.1 Thymallus thymallus | reverse complement strand
GTTCAAATGTTCATAGATGACCAGCAGGGTCAAATAATAATCATAGTGGTTGTAGAGGTTGCAACAGGTAAATACATCAGGAGTGAATGTCACTTGGCTTTTCATAGCCAGGCATTTAGATGCGGTAGAGAGCGCAGGTACGGTGCGATAGAGCGCAGGTACGGTAGAGAGAGAGAAATGAAAACAGCAGGTCTGGGACAAGGTGGCACGTCCAATGAACAGGTCAGGGTTCCATAACCGCAGGCAGAAGAGTTGAAACCGGTGCAGCAGCACGACCAGGTGGACTGGGGACAGCTAGGAGTCATCAGGGCAGGTGGTCCTGAAGCATGGTCCTAAGGCTCAGGTCCTCCGGGAGAGGAGGTAGAGTGGGAGAGAGAGAGAATTAGAGGGAGCATACTTAAATTCACACAAGACACCGGATAATAACATCAGATTTAACAAACTGACCCTAGCCCACTGGCACATAGACTATTGCAGCATAGATACTGGAGGTTGAGACAGGGGGGGTCAGGAGACACTGTGCACCCCCCCCCGACAATACCCCCGGACAGGGCCAACCAGGCAGGACATAACCCCACCCACTCTGCCAAAGCACAGCCCCCACACCAAGAGAGAGAGATATCAACAACCACCAACTTACTACCCTGAGACAAGGCTGAGTACAGCCCACGAAAGATCCCCTCCACTGCACAAGCCAGAGGGGGCGACAAACCAGACAGGGATGGCATGGAAAGCACCAGTAAGCCAGTGACTCAGCCCCCGTAATAGGGTCAGAGGCAGAGAATCCCAATGGAGAGACGGGAACCGGCCAGGCAGAGACAGCAAGGGTGGTTCGTCGCTCCTGAGCCTTGCCGTTCACCCTTGCACCCCTGGGACAGACTACACTCAATCATAGGACCCACTGAAGAGATTAGCCTTCAGTAAGGACTTAAAGGTCGAGACGGAGTCTGCGTCTCTCACATGGATAGGCAGACCATTCCATAAAAATTGAGCTCTATAGGAGAAAGCCCTGCCTCCAGCTGTTTGCTTAGAAATTCTAGGGACAATAAGGAGGCCTGCGTCTTGTGACCGGAGCGTACGTGTAGGTACAGTGGGGCAAAAAAGTATTTAGTCAGCCACCAATTGTGCAAGTTCTCCCACTTAAAAATATGAGAGAGGCCTGTAATTTTCATCATAGGTACACTTCAACTATGAGAGACAAAATGAGAAAAATAAATCCAGAAAATCACATTGTAGGACTTTTTATGAATTTATTTGCAAATTATGGTGGAAAATAAGTATTTGGTCACCTACAAACAAGCAAGATTTCTGGCTCTCACAGACCTGTAACTTCTTCTTTAAGAGGCTCCTCTGTCCTCCACTCGTTACCTGTATTAATGGCACCTGTTTGAACTTGTTATCAGTATAAAAGACACCTGTCCACAACGTCAAACAGTCACACTCTAAACTCCACTATGGCCAAGACCAAAGAGCTGTCAAAGGACACCAGAAACAAAATTGTAGACCTGCATCAGGCTGGGAAGACTGAATCTGCAATAGGTAAGCAGCTTGGTGTGAAGAAATCAACTGTGGGAGCAATTATTAGGAAATGGAAGACATACAAGACCACTGATAATCTCCCTCGATCTGGGGCTCCACGCAAGATCTCACCCCGTGGGGTCAAAATGATCACAAGAACGGTGAGCAAAAATCCCAGAATCACACGGGGGGACCTAGTGAATGACCTGCAGAGATCTGGGACCAAAGTAACAAAGGCTACGATCAGTAACATACTACGCCGCCAGGGACTCAAATCCTGCAGTGCCAGACGTGTCCCCCTGCTTAAGCCAGTACATGTCCAGGCCCATCTTAAGTTTGCTTGAGAGCATTTGGATGATCCAGAAGAGGATTGGGAGAATGTCATATGGTCAGATGAAACCAAAATATAACTTTTTGGTAAAAACTCAACTCGTCATGTTTGGAGGAGAAAGAATGCTGAGTTGCATCCAAAGAACACCATACCTACTGTGAAGCATGGGGGTGGAAACATCATGCTTTGGGGCTGTTTTTCTGCAAAGGGACAAGGACGACTGATCCGTGTAAAGGAAAGAATGAATGGGGCCATGTATCGTGAGATTTTGAGTGAAAACCTCCTTCCATCAGCAAGGGCATTGAAGATGAAACGTGGCTGGGTCTTTCAGCATGACAATGATCCCAAACACACCGCCCGGGCAACGAAGGAGTGGCTTCGTAAGAAGCATTTCAAGGTCCTGGAGTGGCCTAGCCAGTCTCCAGATCTCAACCCCATAGAAAATCTTTGGAGGGAGTTGAAAGTCCATGTTGCCCAGCGACAGCCCCGAAACATCACTGCTCTAGAGGAGATCTGCATGGAGGAATGGGCCAAAATACCAGCAACAGTGTGTGAAAACCTTGTGAAGACTTACAGAACACGTTTGACCTCTGTCATTGCCAACAAAGGGTATATAACAAAGTATTGAGATAAACTTTTGTTATTGACCAAATACTTATTTTCCACCATAATTTGCAAATAAATTCATAAAAAATCCTACAATGTGATTTTCTGGATTTTTTTTTCTCATTTTGTCTCTCATAGTTGAAGTGTACCTATGATGAAAATTACAGGCCTCTCTCTTCTTTTTAAGTGGGAGAACTTGCATAATTGGTGGCTGACTAAATACTTTTTTGCCCCACTGTATGTACTGCAGGACCAAATCTGAGAGATAAGTATGAGCAAGCCCATGTAATGCTTTGTAGGTTAGCAGTAAAACCTTGAAATCAGCCCTAGCCTTAACAGGAAGCCAGAGGCTAACACGGGAGTAATATGATCACATTTGAGAGGACAGGAGAGCTCAATCAATATGATAAAATGTTTTGGTTCTAGTCAAGATTCTAGCAGCCGTGTTTAGCACTAATTGAAGTTTATTTAGTGCTTTATCCGGTTAGCCGGAGAGTAGAGCATTGCAGTAATCTAATCTAGAAGTGACAAAAGCATGGATTAGCTTTTCTGCATCATTTTTGGACAAAAAATGTCTGATTTTTGCAATGTTACAAAGATGGAAAAAAGCTGTCCTTGAAATATTCTTGATATGTTCATTAAAAGAGAGATCAGGGTCCAGAGTAACGCTGAGGTCCTTCACAGTTTTTTGGGGGACGACTGTACAACCATCAAGATTAATTGTCAGATCCAAAAGCAGATCTCTTTGTTTCTTGGGACCTAGAATTAGCATCTCTGTTTTGTCAGAATTTAAAAGTAAAACATTTGTCGCCATCCACTTCCTTATGTCTGAAACGCATGCTTCCAGGGCAGGCAATTTTGGGCCATCACCATGTTTCATCGAAATGTACAGCTGTGTGTCGTCTGCGTAGCAATGGAAGTTAACATTATGTTTCCGAATGACATCACCAAGAGGTAAAATATATAGTGAAAACAATAGTGGCCCTAAAACGGAACCTTGAGGAAAACTGAAACTTACAATTGATTTGTCAGAGGACAAACCATCCACGGAGACTAACTGATATCTCTCCGACAAATAAGATCTAAACCAGGCACTAACTTGTCCGTGTAGACCAATTAAGGTTTCCAATCTCTCCAAAAGAATATGGTGGTCGATGGTGTCAAAAGCAGCACTAAGGTCTAAGAGCACGAGGACAGATGCAGAGCCTTGGTCTGACGCCATTAAAAGGTTGTTTACCACTTTCACGAGTGCAGTCTCGGTGCTGTGATAGGGTCTAAAACCAGACTGATGTGTTTTGTATACATTATTTGTCTTCAGGAAGGCAGTGAGTTGCTGTGAAACAGCTTTTTCAATTTTTTTTTTAGATAAATGGGAGATTCGATATAGGCCTATTTAGTTTTTTACATTTTCTGGGTCAAGGCTTGGCTTTTTCAAGAGAGGCTTTATTACTGCCACTTTTAGAGAGTTTGGTACACATCCAATGGATAGGGAGCCATTTATTATGTTCAGCATAGGAGGGCCGAGCACAAGAAGTAGCTCTTTCAGTAGTTTAGTTGGAATAGGGTCCAGTATGCAGGTTGAATGTTTAGAGGCCATGAACATTTTCATGAATGTGTCAAGAGATATAGGATAAAAAAACGTGGGTGTCTCCATTGATCCCAGGTCCTGGCAGTTCTGTGCAGACTTAGGACAGCTGAGCTTTGGGGAAATACGCAGATTCAAAGAGAAATCTGTAATTTGCTTTCTAATGATAATGATCTTTTCGTTGAAGAAGTTCATGAATTCATCACAGCTGAAGTGAAAGGCATCCTCTCTTGGGGAATGCTGCTTTTTAGTTATCTTTGAAACAGTATCAAATAGAAATGTAGGATTATTCTTATTCTCCTCAATTAGGTTGGAAAAATAGGATGATGGAGCAGCAGTGAGGACTCTTAGATATTGGACTGTACTTTCTTTCCAAGCTAGTAGGAAGACTTCCAGTTTGGTGGAGCGCAATTTCCGTTCCAGTTTTCTGGAAACTTGCTTCAAAGCTCGGGTATTTTCTGTGTACCAGGGAGCTAGTTTCTTTTGGCAAATGTTTTTTGTTTTTAGGGGTGCGACTGAATCTAGGGTATTTCGCAAGGTTACATTTAGATCCTCAGTTTGATTGTTAACTGATTTTTGTACTCCGACGTCCTTGGATAGGTGGATGGAGTCTGGAAGGGCATCTAGGAATCTTTGGGTTGTCTGAGAATTTATAGCACGGCTTTTGATGATCCTTGGTTGGGGTCTGAGCAAATTATTTGTTGAGACTGCAAACAAAATAAAATTGTGGTCCGATAGTCCAGGATTATGAGGAAAAACATTTAGATCCACAATATTTATTCCACGGGACAGAACTAGATCCAGGGTATGATTGTGGCAATAAGTAGGTCTGGAGACATGTTGGTCAAAACTCACTGAGTCGATGATGGCGCCGAAAGCCTTTTGTAGTGGATCTGTGGACTTTTCCATGTTAAAGTCACCAAAAATTAGAATATTATCTGCCATGACGACAAGGTCTGATAGAAATTCAGAGAACTCAGTAAGGAACTCTGTATACGGCCCGGGAGGCCTGTAAACAGTAGCTATAAAAAGTGATTGAGTAGGCTGCATAGATTTCATGACTAGAAGCTCAAAATATGAAAACGCTGTCCTTTTTTGGGGGGTAAATTGAAATTTGCTATCGTAAATGTTAGCAACACCTCCGCCTTCACAGGATGCGCGGGGGACATGGTCACTAGTGTAACCAGGAGGAGAGGCCTCATTTAACACAGTAAATTCATCAGGCTTAAGCCATGTTTCAGTCAGGCCAATCACATCAAGATTATGATCAGTGATTAGTTCATTGACTATAACTGCATTGGAAGTGAGGGATCTAACATTAAGTAACCCTATTTTAAGAAGTGAGATATCACAACCTCTTTCAATAATGACAGGAATGGAGGAGGTCTTTATTCCAGTGAGATTACTAAGGCGAACACCGCCATGTTTAGTTTTGCTCAACCTAGATCGAGGCACAGACACGGTCTCAATGGGGGTAACTGAGTTGACTATACTGACTATGCTAGTGGCAGACTCCACTAAACTGGCAGGCTGGCTAGCAGCCTGCTGCCTGGCCTGCACCCTATCTCATAGTGGAGCTAGAGGAGTTAGAGCCTCGTCTATGTTCATAGATAACATGAGAACACCCCTCCAGCTAGGATGGAGTCCGTCCCCTGGTAAACAGTGTACAGTGGGGTGTGCTTTCTTGGGCACTGGGACGAGGCAGGATGTTTTCCACAGCACAGGGACCCTTTCTAGGCTCAGGCTAAGGTTGAAGTAACGCTGGAGTATTCCACACAGTTGGTCAGCACAGACCCTAAGCACCCTTGGGCTGATGCCATCAGGGCCCGCCGCTTTCCACTGATGTAGTCTCTCCAGCTCTCTCTTCACTTGGTTGGTGGTGAAAGCCAGCCCCGGTGGGGAGGTGGGGGGTTGAGGATCAGTCCAGAGGGAGCAGGGGTGGAGGTGAGGGTGTGTGGACTGGGGAGCTGGAAGGGAGGTGGACAGGGCCAGTATCGAACCTGTTAAAAAATTGGTTCAGCTCATTGGCTCTGTCCTGGGTCCCCTCCGTCTGCCCACTGTTTGACTTTTTGAAGCCAGTGATATTTCTCATACCCTTCCACACCTCTCGCACCTGGCTCTGCCTCAGCTTGTCCTCCATCTTTTCCTTATACCCTCTTGTCCCCTCAGCAATCCGCAACTTCAGCTCCCTCTGGACGCATTTCAATTTGTCCCTGTCCCCCTCCTTGAAGGCCCTCTTCTTCTCATTCAGCAGGGCCTTCAGGTCGCTGGTGACCCAGGATTTATTATTTAGAAAACAACGTACCTTCCTGGTGGGTACAGTGTTGTCTACACAAAAATGTATATAGTCCGTTATGCAGTCAGTAAGTCCATCGATGTCCTCCCCATGAGCCTCACAGAGCACATCCCAGTCTGTTGTTTCAAAGCAGTCCTGTAGGGCCTCATTCGCCTCCGGGGACCATCTCCTAATGGTCCTAGTGGTCGCAGGCTGCTGTTGGACCAAAGGCCTGTAGAGTGGAGTGAGGTGGACAAGGTTGTGATCCGATCTACCGAGGGGAGGGAGTGCAGTGGAGTTGTATGCGTCCTTCACATTAGCATATAACAAGTCCAGAGTTGTATTATTCCTGGTTGGGCACTTCACAAACTGTTTGAACGTGGGCAGCGTTGAAGAGAGAGATGCATGGTTAAAATCCCCCGAAATGGCAAAGAAAGCACTGGGATGCGCTGTCTGTAACCTCGCAATAACAGAGTGGATGACGTCACATGCTGTGTTTGCGTCAGCAGAGGGCGGGATGTAAACAATAACAGCAATGGCTGCCGTGAATTCCCTCAGCAAATAGTAGGGTCTCAGGCTAACAGCTCAATGTCCGGGCTACAAAACTGTAACCTTAAGAGTAATATGGCTCGGATGACACCATCTGTTGTTAACTAATGAAGCCAGCCCCCCACCCTTGCCCTTACCAGAAGACACGCTATCCCTGTCTGCTCTGATGGTCCGGAACCCGCCGATAGTGACGTTCTCTATGGGGATGTAATCGTTCAGCCAAGTCTCAGTAAAAAACATTAGGCTCGCTTCCCGATAGTCCCTTTGCCCACGGCAAGTTCGTCCATCTTGTTATGCAGCGATCTCACGTTGCCCATAATGATAGACAGTATAGCCGGCTTGTACTTCCTCAGTTTCGCCTTACACTTCAATCCCGCCCTACGTCCACCCCGTCGCCTTTTCAACTCGTCCGGAATATCGAACTTTTCCCTGGGGTGCAGCGGCGCTGCGTGGGCTAAATCCAGGAGCTGGGCTCTGTTGTAAATAATAATAATTGACGACTCCTGTCGACGTTCAGCTGCGAGAAAAATAAAAAGTCCCTCAGTGATAAAAAGGACCGTTAAAACCTTCGTAAAACAGTAGCACTCCATAATCCTGAACTATTATAGTTCAACTGTTGCAAAAAAACTCAAGAAAAATAGACAAAAAAACAAACAATAACAACAAAAACAACAATTTATGCACGAACAACGGGAGCTGCTTAACAGGCAGAGCGGCGCCAAATCCAGTACTTTACTCCACTGACACTGTAGACTACTTCGAACAACACTGTATAACTCAAGAAGATCTAAGTATCCCCATGAAACTGATTGAGATCAAATGGTTTAGTAGCAGGTGGACATTTCACTGGTAAAACCTGAAGAATTATCATTTGCGATTGACAGTAAAAATGTGAAGGGGACTTCAATTGTATATCATCAGGTTATAGCTGAGCTAGGGTTAATCTGCTGTTCTTATTCCAGATCAGAGCCATGGAAACCAAGGCTAATTACAAAGACAAAATTAGCAAGGGGAAGAATGTGTGTGTGTGTGTGTGTGTGTGTGTGTGTGTGTTTGTTTGTGTGTGTGTGTGTGTGTGTGTGTTTGTGTGTTTGGACATGGACGTGTGTGTGTGTGTATGTATGTATGTGTGTTTGGACATGGACGTGTGTCTGTGTGTGTGTGTGTGTGTTTGGACATGGACGTGTGTGTGTTTGTGTGTGTGTGTGTTTGGACATGGACGTATGTTTGGACATGGACGTGTGTGTGTGTGTGTGTGTGTGTGTGTATGTATGTGTTTGGACATGGAAGTGTGTGTGTGTGTGTGTGTGTCTGTCTGTGTGTGTGTGTTTGGACATGGACGTGTGTGTGTGTGTGTGTGTGTGTGTGTGTTTGGACATGGACGTGTGTGTGTTTGTGTGTGTGTGTGTTTGGACATGGACGTGTGTGTGTGTGTGTGTGTGTGTGTGTGTGTGTGTGTGTTTGGACATGGACGTGTGTGTGTGTGTGTGTGTATGTGTTTGGACATGGACGTGTGTGTGTGTGTGTGTGTGTGTGTATGTGTTTGGACATGGACGTGTGTGTGTGTGTGTGTGTTTGGACATGGACGTATGTGTGTGTGTGTGTGTATGTGTTTGGACATGGACGTGTGTGTGTGTGTATGTATGTATGTGTGTTTGGACATGGACGTGTGTGTTTGTGTGTGTGTATGTATGTGTGTGTGTTTGGACATGGACATGTGTGTGTGTGTGTGTGTGTGTGTGTGTGTGTGTGTGTGTGTGTGTGTGTATGTGTGTGTGTGTGTGTGTGTGTATGTATGTGTGTGTGTTTGGACATGGACATGTGTGTGTGTGTATGTGTTTGGACATGGACGTGTGTGTGTGTGTGTGTGTGTGTGTGTGTGTGTGTGTGTATGTGTTTGGACATGGACGTGTGTGTGTGTGTGTGTGTTTGGAAATGGACGTGTGTGTGTGTGTGTGTGTGTGTGTGTGTGTATGTGTTTGGACATGAACGTGTGTGTGTGTGTATGTATGTATGTGTGTTTGGACATGGACGTGTGTGTTTGTGTGTGTATGTATGTGTGTGTGTTTGGACATGGACATGTGTGTGTGTGTGTGTGTGTATGTATGTGTGTGTGTTTGGACATGGACATGTGTGTGTGTGTGTGTGTGTGTGTGTGTGTGTGTGTGTGTGTGTATGTATGTGTGTGTGTTTGGACATGGACATGTGTGTGTGTGTACGTGTGTGTGTGAATGTATGTGTGTGTGTTTGGACATGGACATGTGTGTGTGTGTACGTGTATGTATGAATGTATGTGTGTGTTTGGACATGGACGTGTGTGTGTGTGTGTGTATGTATGTGTGTGTGTTTGGACATGGACGTGTGTGTGTGTGTGTGTGTATGTATGTGTGTGTGTTTGGACATGGACATGTGTGTGTGTGTGTGTGTGTATGTATGTGTGTGTGTTTGGACATGGACGTGTGTGTGTGTGTGTGTGTGTTAGTACCTGAAGGTGAAGATAAAGAGCATGAGCAGTGTACAGAAGGTGGCTACGTTGTCCATGGTCTTCATCAGAACCACCAGCTGTCTTCGGAGGGCGGGCAGGAACCTGACCAGCTTTAGGACCCGCAGCAGACGGAACGTACGCAGAACTGACAGACCGCCATCCGCCTGCCCAATGATCTCCCAAACACTGGAACACAAGACACACACACACTTGACTATAACACACACACACACACACACACACACACACACACAGACACACACACACACACACACACACACACACACACACCTGATGATGACGATGATACCATCGAAGATGTTGTAGGGGTTCTTGATATAGCCGAAGAGACCGAAGGCCAGAAGCTTGAACATCATCTCCAGAAGGAACATGCAGGTGAACACGATGTTACTGATTTCCAGGATGTCAGTCAACTCCACTGGCTGAAGAGAGAGAGAGAGATGGAGAGAGGGAATGAGTACTGTACACTCCACTAAAGAAAGGAGAGATGGAGAGAGGGAATGAGTACTGTACACTCCATTAAAGAAAGAAGAGATGGAGAGAGGGAATGAGTACTGTACACTCCATTAAACAAAGGAGAGATGGAGAGTGTGAGGGTTTGGCTGTGGTTAGACCTTACTCCCAATAAGGGGAGTGGTAGAACCACAGTCGAGCCCTCACACCCTAACTAGGTGTGTGGGCTGCTCCTTGGTCTCTGAACACACCCGATCGTGACAGAGAGAGGGAATGAGTACTGTACACTCCATTAAAGAAAGGAGAGATGGAGAGAGGGAATGAGTACTGTACACTCCATTAAAGAAAGGAGAGATGGAGAGAGGGAATGAGTACTGTACACTCCATTACAGCTAGAATCCTGAATTGAGAAAATAACAAAGGGACACCCCGCCTCAGCTGAGGGATGGGCCTGGAGAAATGTAACCACTCTCAAATTAATAAACAGAGCTATGGACTGACCAGCCATGATATCAACATGATAGTTTGAACCATGTTTTGAGGTCTGAGCAGCCATGATATTAACATGATAGTTTGAACCATGTTTTGAGGACTGACCAGCCATGATATCAACATGATAGTTTGAACCATGTTTTGAGGTCTGAGCAGCCATGATATCAACATGATAGTTTGAACCATGTTTTGAGGTCTGAGCAGCCATGATATTAACATGATAGTTTGAACCATGTTTTGAGGTCTGAGCAGCCATGATATCAACATGATAGTTTGAACCATGTTTTGAGGTCTGAGCAGCCATGATATCAACATGATAGTTTGAACCATGTTTTGAGGTCTGAGCAGCCATGATATCAACATGATAGTTTGAACCATGTTTTGAGACCTGAGCAGTCATGATATCAACATGATAGTTTGAACCATGTTTTGAGGCCTGACCAGCCATGATATCAACATGATAGTTTGAACCATGTTTTGAGGCCTGACCAGCCATGATATCAACATGATAGTTTGAACCATGTTTTGAGGCCTGAGCAGCCATGATATCAACATGAGAGTTTGAACCATGTTTTGAGGACTGAGCAGCCATGATATCAAATGATAGTTTGAACCATGTTTTGAGGCCTGACCAGCCATGATATCAACATGATAGTTTGAACCATGTTTTGAGGCCTGATCAGCCATGATATCAACATGATAGTTTGAACCATGTTTTGAGGACTGAGCAGCCATGATATCAAATGATAGTTTGAACCATGTTTTGAGGACTGAGCCGCCATGATATCAACATGATAGTTTGAAACATGTTTTGAGGACTGAGCCGCCATGATATCAACATGATAGTTTGAACCATGTTTTGAGGCCTGAGCAGCCATGATATCAACATGATAGTTTGAACCATGTTTTGAGGCCTGACCAGCCATGATATCAACATGATAGTTTGAACCATGTTTTGAGGACTGAGCCGCCATGATATCAACATGATAGTTTGAACCATGTTTTGAGGACTGAGCAGCCATGATATCAACATGATAGTTTGAATCATGTTTTGAGGACTGAGCAGCCATGATATCAACATGATAGTTTGAACCATGTTTTGAGGACTGACCAGCCATGATATCAACATGATAGTTTGAACCATGTTTTGAGGACTGAGCCGCCATGATATCAACATGATAGTTTGAGCCATGTTTTGAGGACTGAGCAGCCATGATATCAACATGATAGTTTGAACCATGTTTTGAGGCCTGATCAGCCATGATATCAACATGATAGTTTGAACCATGTTTTGAGGACTGACCAGCCATGATATCAACATGATAGTTTGAACCATGTTTTGAGGACTGACCAGCCATGATATCAACATGATAGTTTGAACCATGTTTTGAGGACTGACCAGCCATGATATCAACATGATAGTTTGAACCATGTTTTGAGGACTGAGCAGCCATGATATCAACATGATAGTTTGAACCATGTTTTGAGGACTGACCAGCCATGATATCAACATGATAGTAATTTAGCAGACTTCTTATGCAGAGCGACTTACAGTAGTGAGTGCATACATTTTCATACTGTGTATATATAATTCATTTATATGTCCAAAAATGTATGTAGCAACTAAGGAGTCTAGCTTTAAAGCCCTATAATGTAGTCCAGTTTAATCACTGAGGTGAGATAGATAAATACAAATACAGAGCTGTAGATAGGCTGGATCAATCAACCACAGATCTGTAGACAGGCTGGATCAATCAACCACAGATCTGTAGACAGGCTGGATCAATCAACCACAGAGCTGTAGACAGGCTGGATCAATCAACCACAGAGCTGTAGACAGGCTGGATCAATCAACCACAGAGCTGTAGACAGGCTGGATCAATCAACCACAGAGCTGTAGACAGGCTGGATCAATCAACCACAGAGCTGTAGAGAGACTGGATCAATCAACCACAGAGCTGTAGAGAGACTGGATCAATCAACCACAGAGCTGTAGAGAGACTGGATCAATCAACCACAGAGCTGTAGACAGGCTGGATCAATCAACCACAGAGCTGTAGAGAGACTGGATCAATTAACCACAGAGCTGTAGAGAGACTGGATCAATCAACCACAGAGCTGTAGAGAGACTGGATCAATCAACCACAGAGCTGTAGACAGGCTGGATCAATCAACCACAGAGCTGTAGAGAGACTGGATCAATCAACCACAGAGCTGTAGAGAGACTGGATCAATCAACCACAGAGCTGTAGAGAGACTGGATCAATCAACCACAGAGCTGTAGAGAGACTGGATCAATCAACCACAGAGCTGTAGAGAGACTGGATCAATCAACCACAGAGCTGTAGAGAGACTGGATCAATCAACCACAGAGCTGTAGAGAGACTGGATCAATCAACCACAGAGCTGTAGAGAGACTGGATCAATCAACCACAGAGCTGTAGAGAGACTGGATCAATCAACCACAGAGCTGTAGAGAGACTGGATCAATCAACCACAGAGCTGTAGAGAGACTGGATCAATCAACCACAGAGCTGTAGAGAGACTGGATCAATCAACCACAGAGCTGTAGAGAGACTGGATCAATCAACCACAGAGCTGTAGAGAGACTGGATCAATCAACCACAGAGCTGTAGAGAGACTGGATCAATCAACCACAGAGCTGTAGCGAGACTGGATCAATCAACCACAGAGCTGTAGAGAGACTGGATCAATCAACCACAGAGCTGTAGAGAGACTGGATCAATCAACCACAGAGCTGTAGAGAGACTGGATCAATCAACCACAGAGCTGTAGAGAGACTGGATCAATCAACCACAGAGCTGTAGAGAGACTGGATCAATCAACCACAGAGCTGTAGAGAGACTGGATCAATCAACCACAGAGCTGTAGAGAGACTGGATCAATCAACCACAGAGCTGTAGAGAGACTGGATCAATCAACCACAGAGCTGTAGAGAGACTGGATCAATCAACCACAGAGCTGTAGAGAGACTGGATCAATCAACCACAGAGCTGTAGAGAGACTGGATCAATCAACCACAGAGCTGTAGACAGGCTGGATCAATCAACCACAGAGCTGTAGACAGGCTGGATCAATCAACCACAGAGCTGTAGACAGGCTGGATCAATCAACCACAGAGCTGTAGAGAGACTGGATCAATCAACCACAGAGCTGTAGACAGGCTGGATCAAATCTGACAGAAGCAACAGAACCCATCCATCACTCTGGGAGCTCTCACAGTGAAGAAAATAAGAAGTGTGTGTGGTGTGTGTGTGTGTGTGTGTGGTGTGATGTGGTGTGTATGGTGTGGTGTGGTGTGATGTGTGGTGTGGTATGGTGTGTGTGATGTGATGTGTGTGGTGTGGTGTGTGTGTGTGTGTGGTGTGATGTGGTGTGTATGGTGTGGTGTGGTGTGATGTGTGGTGTGGTATGGTGTGTGTGATGTGATGTGTGTGGTGTGGTGTGTGTGGTGTGCTGTGGTGTTGTGTGTGTGGTGCGGTGTGGTGTGTGGTGTGGTGTGGTGTGTGGTAGGGTGTGGTGTGTGTGGTGTGGTGTGTGTGGTGCGGTGTGTGGTGTGGTGTGGTGTGGTGTGTGTGATGGGTGTGGTGTGGTGTGGTGTGGTGTGGTGTGTGTGGTGTGTGGTGTGCTGTGGTGTGCTGTGGTGTGGTGTGGTGTGGTGTGTGTGGTGTGCTGTGGTGTGGTGTGTGTGATGTGGTGTGTGTGTTGTGTGTGTGGTGTGCTGTGTGTATCCTAAGCAGGGAACACATTGTCCGTTTAAGTTATTATTAGAATGACATGCTCCAGATGTTTATTGACGTGGCTGAGAACAGAAAACCATGATACCGTGTGTGCGAGATCAGGGAGTCTACAGTTCTCTGAAAAAGACAATATTTGATTCTCACCTTTCGAGTGTTTGTGGTGTATATACAGTTGAAGTCAGAAGTTTACATACACCTTAGCCAAATACATTTAAACTCAGTTTTCACAATTCCTGACTTTTAATCCTAGTAAAAATTCCCTGTCTTAGCTCAGTTAGGATCACCACTTTATTTTAAGAATGTGAAATGTCAGAATAATAGTAGAGAGAATGATTTATTTCAGCTTTTATTTCTTTCATCACATTCCCAGTGTGTCAGAAGTTTACATACACTCAATTAGTATTTGGTAGCATTGCCTTTAAATTGTTTAACTTGGGTCAAACGTTTCGGGTAGCCTTCCACAAGCTTCCCACAATAAGTTGGGTGAATTTTGGCCCATTCCTCCTGACAGAACTGGTGTAACTGAGTCAGGTTTGTAGGCCGCATTACTCAATCACACTTTTTCAGTTATGCCATCTATTTTGTGAAGTGCACCAGTCCCTCCTGCAGTAAAGCACCCCCACAACATGATGCTGCCTCCCCCGTGCTTCACGGTTGGGATGGTGTTCTTCAGCTTGCAAGCCTCCACCTTTTTCCTCCAAACATAACGATGGTCATTATGGCCAAACAGTTCTATTTTTGTTTCATCAGACCAGAGGACATTTCTCCAAAAAGTACGATCTTTGTCCCCATGTGCAGTTGCAAACTGTAGTCTGGCTTTTATATGGCGGTTTTGGAGAAGTGGCTTCTTCCTTGTTGAGCGGCCTTTCAGGTTATGTCGATATAGGACTCGTTTTACTGTGGATATAGATACCTTTGTACCTGTTTCCTCCAGCATCTTCACAAGGTCCTTTGCTGTTGTTCTGGGATTCATTTGCACTTTTCGCACCAAAGTACGTTCATCTCTAGGAGACAGAACGCGTCTCCTTCCTGAGCGGTATGACGGCTGCATGGTCCCCTGGTGTTTATACTTGCGTACTATTGTTTGTACAGATGAACGTGGTACCATCAGGCGATTGGAAATTGCTCCCAAGGATGAACCAGACTTGTGGAGGTCTACAATTTTTTTTCTGAGGTCTTGGCTGATTTCTTTTGATTTTCCATGATGTCGAGCAAAGAGGAACTGAGTTTGAAGAAAGGCCTTAAAATACATCCACAGGAGCACTTCCAAATGACTCAAATGGTGTCAATTAGCCTATCAGAAGCTTCTAAAGCCATGACATAATTTTCTGGAATTTTCCAAGCTATTTAAAGGCAGTCAACTTAGTGTATGTAAACTTTATTTCACTTTAAGTGAAATAAAGTCTCTAAACAATTGTTGGAAGAATTACTTGTGTCATGCACAAAGTAGATGTCCTAACTGACTTGCCAAAACTATAGTTTGTTAACATGAAATCTGTGGAGTGTTTGAAAAATGAGTTTTAATGACTTCAACCTAAGTGTATGTAAACTTCAACTGTATGTGTGTGTGTTAGAAAAGTGAGAAATCCATATCAGACACCATAGTTAACATCATCTGCTCTGAACATGTGGGAAACATATAGACACACACACCTCCCACACCCCAGTCCTACCTGTTGATGGTATTCTATCCCCATACTGAGAGTGTTGATGAGGATCGAGGTCATGATCCCTCTGTTGAAGTACTTGCTGTCTACGATGCGTTTCATTCTGTCTCTGAATCCTGTTCCCAGCTCCAACAGCCTGTTCCAGCCCCTCTTCACCCCGAGCCCTGCCCTGCGCCTCTCTCCTCCCTGGGGGAAGTTGTGCAGGTTGTGGGCCTCCCCCCTAGAGCCCTCCAGGTCCCCCACGTCCAGCTCCATGCCCTCTAGGGAACGGGCACACAGCGGGCAGCCCAACAGCTCCAGGAGGAGGGGGCAGGGCACCACGCCAGCCAGCTGGTACAGCAGTCGAGGACGGCCTGGAGGGAGGGGGGAGAGAGAAGATTTTATTTACTTTGATAAAATATATATATATTCTAAGGTATGTTATTATGAAACAGATAGAGGGCAAAGATAGAGAGGTCAAAGGGCAGCAGGTCAGATTGGAACCTGTTCCAACACTGTAGACACGTGCCTGAGGCCATGGCATTACCATTAGATGAGCCAGGCCACAAGACACTAACATGATAAACTCTACAGCATCAACAAACGCTGCAGGGCTGTGGCTGTGTCTGAAATTGAATACTATTCCCTATGTAGCCCCATGAAGCTCTGGCCAAAAGTAGTGCACTACAAAGGGAATATTGTGCCATTGGGGACACGGCCAGTCTGGAGGGCTGAAGCCAGGCTGGTTTTCCTGTCTCCCTGGTAGCTAATGAATGAGTCCTGAATAAACAGAATGATGTGATTAGAAAGACAGAATGAGAAGTAGCTATATGCTGACCTCACGGTTCAGGTCAGTTCTAACTGTCTACGGCACCAGACTGGGACAGGCTTCACTTCACCATCAATGGACAATAGTCATTAGACCTCTTGTCCTCTGCCTGCCTCTCCTCTCCTCCCCCTCTCTGCCTCTGCCTGCCTCTGCCCCTCTCTGCCTCTGCCTGCCTCTCCTCTCCTATCCTCTGTAGTCATTAATGACTAACATTTGAGACATGGATTTCCTGTCAGGACTGTAAGTGGTCTTCCAGACAGAAACCCTAGTCCTGGACTATAAAGCATGATCAATGGAGATTCTCAATTAGAATGGGCTTTTAGTCCAGGACTGGGTCTAACTGTGTCCGGGAACCTGGTCCAAATACCTGTATAGTGAAACAGAGGTAGTTAGTTCTAATATAGAAATACAGTATATATAAAGAGAGGGTTCTTACTGTGCTGTCCCATGAGTTGGTGCAGCTTGCTGAGGGGGTCCGGGCTGTTTTCTGAGAGGGGCAGGGGGGGTGTGGGGAGCGGGCGTGTAGGGAGGGGGCTGTGGGGGTGTGTGGGGAGGGGGCTGTGAGGGTGTGTGGGGAGGGGGCTGTGGGGGTGTGTGGGGAGGGGGCTGTGAGGGTGTGTGGGGAGGGGGCTGTGAGGGTGTGTGGGGAGGGGGCTGTGAGGGTGTGTGGGGAGGGGGCTGTGAGGGTGTGAGGGGGTAAAGCTGTGAGGGTGTGAGGGGGTGAAGCTGTGAGGGTGTGAGGGGGTGAAGCTGTGGGGGTGTGTGGGGGTGAAGCTTCTGTAACTGCAGATATAGGAGGGCAGGATGGTGGGGTAGTTCATCCCTCCGTTCAGACGACCCAGGAGAGACGACCCCAGCCCAGGGATCACAGAGGGGTCACGAACCGGGACCGGAAGTGACCTCATCTCCAGCTCCTCCCCTCCTGGAGGATTCATTACGTTGATTTAATTAATTAATGTTAGTCAGACATCTTTCATGACAGTTAAAGATCTATTAAAATTAACATGAACATTAGTTTCAGGTACAATGACTAATACATAGTATGATCCCTTAGTGAAGGTCCACAGCCATGAACCCTCTGTATTGAACACTGCCTTGCTTGTCCCCCAAGAACACTAGTTTGGTCGTGTTCCTCCCCGAATACATTGCAGCAAATAACAGATCTTACAACGTCTGTATCTGTATTTAACATAGCGACTGAAACAAAACACTCAAACTGGACAGTTTTATCTCAATCTCTTCATTCAAAGACTCAATCATGGACACTCTTACTGACAGTTGTGGCTGCTTTGTGTGATGTATTGTCGTCTCGTGCTGTTGTCTATGCCCAATAACGTTTGTCCCATGTTCTGTTGCTACCATGTTGTTGTAACGTTGCTACCATGTTGTTGTAACGTTGCTACCATGTTGTGTTGTCATGTGTTGCTGCCTTGCTATGTTGTTGTCTTAGGTCTCTCTTTATGTAGTGTTGTGGTGTCTCTCTTTATGTAGTGTTGTGGTGTCTCTCTTTATGTAGTGTTGTTTTGTCTCTCTTTATGTAGTGTTGTTTTGTCTCTCTTTATGTAGTGTTGTGGTGTCTCTCTTTATGTAGTGTTGTTGTGTCTCTCTTTATGTAGTGTTGTTTTGTCTCTCTTTATGTAGTGTTGGGGTGTCTCTCTTTATGTAGTGTTGTGGTGTCTCTCTTTATGTAGTGTTGTGTTGTCTCTCTTTATGTAGTGTTGTTTTGTATCTCTTTATGTAGTGTTGTTTTGTCTCTCTTTATGTAGTGTTGTTTTGTCTCTCTTTATGTAGTGTTGTTTTGTCTCTCTTTATGTAGTGTTGTTTTGTCTCTCTTTATGTAGTGTTGTTTTGTCTCTCTTTATGTAGTGTTGTTTTGTATCTCTTTATGTAGTGTTGTTTTGTCTCTCTTTATGTAGTGTTGTGGTGTCTCTCTTTATGTAGTGTTGTTTTGTATCTCTTTATGTAGTGTTGTTTTGTCTCTCTTTATGTAGTGTTGTTTTGTCTCTCTTGTCGTGATGTGTGTTTTGTCCTGTATTTTTATTTAATTTATTTATATTTTTAATCCCAGACCCCGTCCCGCAGGAGGTCTTTTGCCTTTTGGTAGACCGTCATTGTAAATAAGAATTTGTTCTTAACTGACTTTCCTAATTAAATAAAGGTTCAATAAATTTGATATAGCCATGTGATTCCTGACTGTTCAGTCCATAACGTGGCGCACCACCATTGGTTGATGCAATGCAACATCTGTAATCAGCCTGGAACAGCATTACTAACTACTCTACGAACCTGTTGCTACGGGGGTGTGTCCTCCGTTGCTAAGCCGACAGTGGCGGTGCTGGTGATGCTGCAGCAGGGTGTGTATGGGGTGGAGCCAGGGGGCGTTCCCGGAAGTGCTGCGGCTGCCCCCTAGACCACCTCCTCCTTCGTTAGGGTTCACCTTCTTACGACGTTTACTGCCACACAATATAACAAGTAAATACAACAACTAGAACAGAGCAAAACAAATACAACAAGTTATCTAGAACAGGTAGTTATACGGCGCCTTCGGAAAGGATTCAGACCCCTTTTTCCACATTTTGTTACGTTACTGCCTTATTCTAAAAATGATTTTAAAAAATGTTTTCCTCATCAATCTACACCAATACCCCAGAATGACAAAGCAAAAACAGGTTTACAGACACGTGCCTGAGGCCATGGCATTACCATTAGATGAGCCAGGCCACAAGACACTAACATGATAAACTCTACAGCATCAACAAACGCTGCAGGGCTGTGGCTGTGTCTGAAATTGAATACTATTCCCTATGTAGCCCCATGAAGCTCTGGCCAAAAGTAGTGCACTACAAAGGGAATATTGTGCCATTGGGGACACGGCCCGTCTGGAGGGCTGAAGCCAGGCTGGTTTTCCTGTCTCCCTGGTAGCTAATGAATGAGTCCTGAATAAACAGAATGATGTGATTAGAAAGACAGAATGAGAAGTAGCTATATGCTGACCTCACGGTTCAGGTCAGTTCTAACTGTCTACGGCACCAGACTGGGACAGGCTTCACTTCACCATCAATGGACAATAGTCATTAGACCTCTTGTCCTCTGCCTGCCTCTCCTCTCCTCCCCCTCTCTGCCTCTGCCTGCCTCTCCCCCTCTCTGCCTCTGCCTGCCTCTCCTCTCCTCTCCTCTGTAGTCATTAATGACTAACATTTGAGACATGGATTTCCTGTCAGGACTGTAAGTGGTCTTCCAGACAGAAACCCTAGTCCTGGACTAAAAAACATGCTAAAAAGCAAAACTGAAGTATTCAGACACTCAGTACTTTATTGAAGCACCTTTGGCAGCGATTACAGCCTTGAGTCTTCTTGGGTATGACGCTACAAGCTTGGCACACCTGTATTTAGGGAGTTTCTCCCATTCTTCTCTGCAGATCCTCTTAAGCTCTGTCAGGTTAGATGGGGAGTGTTGCTGTACAGCTATTTTCAGGTCTCTCCAGAGATATTAGATCGGGTTCAAGTCCAGGCTCTGGTTGGGCCACTCAAGGACATTCAGAGACTTGTCCCGAAGCCACTCCTGTGTTGTCTTGGCTGTGTACTTACAGTCGTTGTCCTGTTGCAAGGTGAACTTTCACCCCAGTCTGAGGTCCTGAGTGCTCTGTAGCCGGTCTCTGTACTTTGCTCCGTTCATCTTTCCCTCAATCCTGACTAGTCTCTCAGTCCCTGCTGCTGAAAAACATCCCCACAGTATGATGCTGCCACCATCATGCTTCACCGTAGGTATGGTGCCAGGTTTCCTCCAGACGTGATGCTTGGCATTCAGATCAAAGAGTTCAATCTTGGTTTCATCAGACCAGATAATCTTGTTCTGAGAGTCTTTAGGTGCCTTTTGGCAAACTCCAAGTGAGCTGTCATGATCCTTTTACTGAGGAGTGGCTTCCGTCAGGCCACTCTACCATAAAGGCCTGATTGGTGGAGTGCTGCTGAGATGGTTGTCCTTCTGGAAGGTTCTCCCATCTTCACAGAGGAACTCTAGAGCTCTGTCAGAGCGACCATCGGGTTCTTGGTCACCTCCCTGACCAAGGCCCTTCTCCCACGATTGCTCAGTTTGGCCAGTCGGCCAGTTCTAGGAAAAGTCTTGGTGGTTCCAAACTTCTTCCATTTAAGAATGATGGAGGCCACTGTGTTCTTGGGGACCTTCAATGCTGCAGACCTGTGATCTGTGCCTCGACACAATTCTGTCTCGTAGCTCTACGGACAATTCCTTCGACCTCATGGCTTGGTTTTTGATCCGACATGTACTGTCAATTGTGGGACCTTATATAGACAGGTGTACGCCTTTCCAAATCATGTCCAATAAATGTAATTGACCACAGGTGGACTCTAACCAAGTTGTAGAAACATCTCAAGGATGATCAATGGAAACAGGATGCACCTGAGCTCCATTTCGAGTCTCATAGCATACATTTGCAAAAATGACTAAAAACCTGTTTTCGCTTTGTCATTATGTGTGTGTAGATTGATGAGGGATATATAAAAAAAACATTTTAGAATAAGGCTGTAATTTAACAAAATGTGGAAAAAGAAAAGGGGTTTGAATATAACAGGTAGTTGTGTAATACAGATTTAAAACTAAAAAGACTTGAAATAAGTTTAAATAATTATAATTAATTAAAATATACAGTTGAAGTCGGAAGTTTACAGACACTTTGGTTGAAGTCATTAAAACTCATTTTTCAACGACTCCACATATTTCATGTTAACAAACTATAGTTTTGGCAAGACGGTTAGGACATCTACTTTGTGCATGACACAAGTAATTCTTCCAACAATTGTTTACAGGCAGATTATTTCACTTATAATTCACTATATCACAATTCCAGTGAATTCCATTCTGGGGTACAATTCCACTATCACAACACTAAGTTGACTGTGCCTTTAAACAGCTTGGAAAATTCCAGAAAATGATGTCATGGCTTTAGAAGCTTCTGATAGGCTAATTGACATCATTTGAGTCAATTGGAGGTGTACCTGTGGATGTATTTCAAGGCCTACCTTCAAACTCTGTGCCTCTTTGCTTGACATCATGGGAAAATCAAAAGAAATCAGCCAAGACCTCCTGAAAAAAATTGTAGACCTCCACAAGTCTGGTTCATCCTTGGGAGCAATTTCCAAATGCCTGAAAGTACCACATTCATCTGTACAAATAATAGTACTCAAGTATAAACACCATGGGACCACGCAGCTGTCATACCGCTCAGGAAGGAGACGCGTTCTGTCTCCTGGAGATTAATGTACTTTGGTGCAAAAAGTGCAAATCAATCCCAGAACAACAGCAAAGGACCTTGTGAAGATGCTGGAGGAAACAGGTACAAAAGTATCTATATCCACAGTAAAACGAGTCCTATATCGACATAACCTGAAAGACCACTCAGCAAGGAAGAAGCCACTGCTCCAAAACCGCCATTAAAAAAGCCTGACGGTTTGCAACTGCACATGGGGTCAACGATCATACTTTTTGGAGAAATGTCCTCTGGTCTGATGAAACAAAAATAGAACTGTTTGGCCATAATGACCATCATTATGTTTGGAGGAAAAAGGGGGAGGCTTGCAAGCCGAAGAACACCATCCCAACCGTGAAGCACGGTGGTGGCAGCATCATGTTGTGGGGGTGCTTTGCTGCAGGAGGGACTGGTGCACTTCACAAAATAGATGGCATCAATTATGTGGATATATTGAAGCAACATCTCAAGACATCAGTCAGGAAGTTAAAGCTTGGTCGCAAATGGGTCTTTCAAATGGACAATGACCCAAGCATACTTCCAAAGTTGTGGCAAAATGGCTTAAGGACAACAAAGTCAAGGTATTGGAGTGGCCATCACAAAGCCCTGACCTATAGAATATATGTGGGCAGAACTGAAAAAGCATGTGCGAGCAAGGAGGCCAACAAACCTGACTCAGTTACACCAGTTCTGTCAGGAGAAATGGGTCAAAATTCACCCAACCTATTGTGGGAAGCTTGTGGAAGGCTAACCGAAACGTTTGACCCAAGTTAAACAATTTAAAGGCAATACTACCAAATACTAATTGAGTGTATGTAAACTTCTGACCCACTGGGAATGTGATGAAAGAAATAAAAGCTGAAATAAATCATTCTCTCTACTATTATTCTGACATTTCACATTCTTAAAATAAAGTGGTGATCCTAACTGACCTAAGACAGGGAATTACTAGGATTAAATGTCAGGAATTGTGAAAGACTGAGTTTAAATGTATTTGGATAAGGTGTAGGGAATGTAGGGAATAGTGTCTATCTACCTGTGCCAGGTAGTGTACTATGGAGAGAATAGTGTCTATCTACCTGTGCCAGGTAGTGTACTATGGAGAGAATAGTATCTATCTACCTGTGCCAGGTAGTATACTATGGAGAGAATAGTGTCTATCTACCTGTGCCAGGTAGTGTACTATGGAGAGAATAGTGTCTATCTACCTGTGCCAGGTAGTGTACTATGGAGAGAATAGTGTCTATCTACCTGTGCCAGGTAGTGTACTATGGAGAGAATAGTGTCTATCTACCTGTGCCAGGTAGTGTACTATGGAGAGAATAGTGTCTATCTACCTGTGCCAGGTAGTGTACTATGGAGAGAATAGTGTCTATCTACCTGTGCCAGGTAGTGTACAGGCGTTGTACTCGTCGGGTCAGTTTGTGGTAGAGGTGTGAGATGTATCTCAGCATTTCTTCATAACAGGATCCTGGTTCTCTGTAGCTGGCCAGAGTACTGTCATTAGACATGTAGCGTGCTCGCTGCTCACGCATCAACGCATTCTCACGCTGCTTTGTCTCAGCAAACTGGGTCGCAATGACCACCAGGCACAGGTTGATCATGAAGAAAGAGCCCACCTGGCGAGACGGGAGGGACGACCAAGAACACACAGAGTTAGAGAGTAAAGACAGTAAGAAAACTACAGCTAGACAACTTCACTAACTATGATCGTAACCCACTTACATATGGCCAACCAGAAACATACACATAGTGGGGACAACCAGTAGCTGTCACAGAGTAACAGGTCATTAAGGACAAGCCCATTCCACCTTTTATTTAATTTATTTTAAACTGAAGGTGTGTCACTGAAACCAGGAAGTTGGATGACGTAGGTACTGGACTGTATTAGCCGACAGAAATGACTGACTACATGCTGACCACACCGCAAGTGTTATGTGTGCGTCAACAAGCCGAGCCTCTGCGTAGCCAGTCGCTAAAATAGAACTTGGTTCTATTTTTTACGCTTAACACCCGCCTCTCCCGTCTCCTCATTGGTTTTTATGTGGGTGATTGACAGATGAACTGAGGTCCATATTCCACTCCAGTTGATGGTGGTGATGCACCTTAAAGTTGGTTGCTAACAGCCATATAAAGTCCACAGAAGAAGAAGACTGAAGGAGAGATTACTAGAAACTAACTTGGTTTACCCTTTTATCTGTGGATTCATTGTTGGAGTAGAGGACCTTGAGTCATTTTGTGTGACTCAAAATGGGTAAAAATTCTACAAATATCCAGAAAAAAGGAACTTGTGCATTTCAGGTAAAATAATAACCCAATGTTTATATTCCAGCACAAATTAGCTAGCAACAGCAAGCTAGCTAGTTTAATATCCATGAATGTTCCATGTGTTTCCACCTGTCCCCAAACATATAGTTGGTTCAGAGATAGTTTAGATTTTTCAACCTGTGTGTCCTAATCGCGTCTGGTGTGGACGGACAAAATCAAGATGGCTCACGCATGTTATTAAAAACAAAATCACAGAGAGATTATATTATATACTCTGTATCAGTCTTCCTGCTCCACAGAGAGATTATATTCTATACTCTGTATCAGTCTTCCTGCTCCACAGAGAGATTATATTATATACTGTGTATCAGTCTTCCTGCTCCACAGAGAGATTATATTATATACTCTGTATCAGTCTTCCTGCTCCACAGAGAGATTATATTATATACTGTGTATCAGTCTTCCTGCTCCACAGAGAGATTATATTACATACTCTGTATCAGTCTTCCTGCTCCACAGAGAGATTATATTCTATACTCTGTATCAGTCTTCCTGCTCCACAGAGAGAATATATTATATACTCTGTATCAGTCTTCCTGCTCCACAGAGAGAATATATTATATACTCTGTATCAGTCTTCCTGCTCCACAGAGATATTATATTATATACTCTGTATCAGTCTTCCTGCTCCACAGGGAGATTATATTCTATACTCTGTATCAGTCTTCCTGCTCCACAGAGAGATTATATTATATACTCTGTATCAGTCTTCCTGCTCCACAGGGAGATTATATTCTATACTCTGTATCAGTCTTCCTGCTCCACAGAGAGAATATATTATATACTCTGTATCAGTCTTCCTGCTCCACAGAGAGAATATATTATATACTCTGTATCAGTCTTCCTGCTCCACAG
>CM042398.1:1876791-1909291 GCA_023634145.1 Thymallus thymallus | reverse complement strand
ATCCGTGTGTGTGTGTTTGCAGAGCTGTTGTATTGTGTCAGTACATGCGTGAGATGTGCAGTTTACACGTTGTCACCGTCAGAAAGGCCATTGCTACGGGCAACAGCTAACTGTCACCTCACATCACATTATACACACTACCCCCTGGACGAGAGAGAGAGAGAGAGAGAGAGAGAGAGAGAGAGAGAGAGAGAGAGAGAGAGAGAGAGAGAGAGAGAGAGAGAGAGAGAGAGAGAGAGAGAGACTCACGTTCTGAAGTCTTCTCCCATGAAGCACCTGTTTCTCAGTAGCCCCGCCCACAGCTGCACGCCGACGATGCCGAAAGATGAAGAAGACGAAGAAACAGAGTGCCAGGACATTACCCAGCATGGGGAGAGTGTCTAGGAGCAGAGTCACCAGGATACGCATACCTACATGATCAAAACAATGTATGATGGGATCTAAATCAGAAACATGAGCTTGTGTGTTCTGTCCTCAGTGTGTCATGTCAGTGTTCACAACACTAGACAACTATTATTATGGACGCTCTACTTGTCTAAACACACACACACACACCTCCAAATGGACAGAGAGGTCAGAACAGGCTGTTCCTGAGACTGCCGTGTGTGTGTGTATGTGTGTGTGTGTGTGTGTGTGTGTCTGAGGGAGACAGAAGTGGCTCTTCATTCTCATTTAGAGTGTCTGTGTTAACGGTTCTGTCTGAAACTGAGTTGAAACACACACAGACTAATTTACAACATCCGTCTCTAAACTAGACAATAACATATTGAGACAGAAAGAGAGAGAGAGAGAGAGAGAGAGAGAGAGAGAGAGACAGAGAGAGAGAGAGAGAGAGAGAGAGAGAGAGAGACAGAGAGAGACAGAGAGACAGAGAGAGAGATAGAGAGAGAGAGAGAGAGAGAGAGAGAGAGAGAGAGAGAGAGAGAGAGAGAGACAGAGAGAGACAGAGGAGAGAGAGAGAGAGAGAGACAGAGAGAGAGAGAGAGAGAGAGACAGAGAGAGAGAGAGAGAGAGAGACAGAGAGAGAGAGAGAGAGAGAGAGCAGAGAGTGTGTGTGTGTACTCACTAGGGACTCTGTTTATTGCCCTGAGTGGTCGCAGCACCGCACGGTTCTGATAGCTGACAGGCTGACGTTGTGTCCATCTAGAGAATACTCCATCATCCTACACACATAAACACACATGTTAAAACACAGATCACCCCTTGTACTGCCAACTTGGTAACCAACCCACCTTCACACAGAGATCACACAGGAGTGAAAGTAAGTCGGTACAGTCTGGAATGGAAGTAGTGGTGGTACGCCGTCCTGGTAAAAGATCACTACCCCTTGGTTTACACCTTGAAGTTCAGGCACAGTAACAGTAGGGATATTAACTGACATCACTGGCTGTAGGCCTCATGTAGCCTATTATAATATTAACTGACATCACTGGCTGTAGGCCTCATGTAGCCTATTATAATATTAACTGACATCACTGACTGTAGGCCTCATGTAGCCTATTATAATATTAACTGACATCACTGGCTGTAGGCCTCATGTAGCCTATTATAATATTAACTGACATCACTGGCTGTAGGCCTCATGTAGCCTATTATAATATTAACTGACATCACTGGCTGTAGGCCTCATGTAGCCTATTATAATATTAACTGAAGTCTGGACACTTACTGTAGGCCTCATGTAGCCTATTATAATATTAACTGACATCACTGGCTGTAGGCCTCATGTAGCCTATTATAATATTAACTGACATCACTGGCTGTAGGCCTCATGTAGCCTATTATAATATTAACTGAAGTCTGGACACTTACTGTAGGCCTCATGTAGCCTATTATAATATTAACTGACATCACTGGCTGTAGGCCTCATGTAGCCTATTATAATATTAACTGACATCACTGGCTGTAGGCCTCATGTAGCCTATTATAATATTAACTGACATCACTGACTGTAGGCCTCATGTAGCCTATTATAATATTAACTGACATCACTGGCTGTAGGCCTCATGTAGCCTATTATAATATTAACTGACATCACTGGCTGTAGGCCTCATGTAGCCTATTATAATATTAACTGACATCACTGGCTGTAGGCCTCATGTAGCCTATTATAATATTAACTGAAGTCTGGACACTTACTGTAGGCCTCATGTAGCCTATTATAATATTAACTGACATCACTGGCTGTAGGCCTCATGTAGCCTATTATAATATTAACTGAAGTCTGGACACTTACTGTAGGCCTCATGTAGCCTATTATAATATTAACTGACATCACTGGCTGTAGGCCTCATGTAGCCTATTATAATATTAACTGACATCACTGGCTGTAGGCCTCATGTAGCCTATTATAATATTAACTGAAGTCTGGACACTGACTGTAGGCCTCATGTAGCCAATTATAATATTAACTGAAGTCTGGACACTGACTGTAGCCTCATGTAGCCAATTATAATATTAACTGACATCACTGGCTGTAGGGCCTCATGTAGCCTATTATAATATTAACTGACATCACTGACTGTAGGCCTCATGTAGCCTATTATAATATTAACTGGCATCACTGACTGTAGGCCTCATGTAGCCTATTATAATATTAACTGACATCACTGACTGTAGGCCTCATGTAGCCTATTATAATATTAACTGACATCACTGACTGTAGGCCTCATGTAGCCTATTATAATATTAACTGACATCACTGGCTGTAGGCCTCATGTAGCCTATTATAATATTAACTGAAGTCTGGACACTTACTGTAGGCCTCATGTAGCCTATTATAATATTAACTGACATCACTGGCTGTAGGCCTCACGTAGCCTATTATAATATTAACTGACATCACTGGCTGTAGGCCTCATGTAGCCTATTATAATATTAACTGAAGTCTGGACACTGACTGTAGGCCTCATGTAGCCAATTATAATATTAACTGAAGTCTGGACACTGACTGTAGGCCTCATGTAGCCAATTATAATATTAACTGGACATCACTGGCTGTAGGCCTCATGTAGCCTATTATAATATTAACTGACATCACTGACTGTAGGCCTCATGTAGCCTATTATAATATTAACTGGCATCACTGACTGTAGGCCTCATGTAGCCTATTATAATATTTAACTGACATCACTGACTGTAGGCCTCATGTAGCCTATTATAATATTAACTGACATCACTGACTGTAGGCCTCATGTAGCCTATTATAATATTAACTGACATCACTGGCTGTAGGCCTCATGTAGCCTATTATAATATTAACTGACATCACTGGCTGTAGGCCTCATGTAGCCAATTATAATATTAACTGACATCACTTACTGTAGGCCTCATGTAGCCTATTATAATATTAACTGACATCACTGACTGTAGGCCTCATGTAGCCAATTATAATATTAACTGAAGTCTGGACACTTACTGTAGGCCTCATGTAGCCTATTATAATATTAACTGAAGTCTGGACACTGACTGTAGGCCTCATGTAAACTATTATAATATTAACTGAAGTCTGGACACTGACTGTAGGCCTCATGTAAACTATTATATTATTAACTGAAGTCTGGACACTTACTGTAGGCCTCATGTAGCCTATTATAATATTAACTGAAGTCTGGACACTGACTGTAGGCCTCATGTAAACTATTATAATATTAACTGAAGTCTGGACACTGACTGTAGGCCTCATGTAGCCAATTATAATATTAACTGAAGTCTGGACACTGGCTGTAGGCCTCATGTAGCCTATTATAATATTAACTGAAGTCTGGACACTTACTGTAGGCCTCATGTAGCCTATTATAATATTAACTGAAGTCTGGACACTGGCTGTAGGCCTCATGTAGCCTATTATAATATTAACTGAAGTCTGGACACTGGCTGTAGGCCTCATGTAGCCTATTATAATATTAACTGACATCACTGACTGTAGGCCTCATGTAGCCTATTATAATATTAACTGAAGTCTGGACACTGACTGTAGGCCTCATGTAAACTATTATAATATTAACTGAAGTCTGGACACTGACTGTAGGCCTCATGTAGCCAATTATAATATTAACTGAAGTCTGGACACTGGCTGTAGGCCTCATGTAGCCAATTATAATATTAACTGAAGTCTGGACACTGGCTGTAGGCCTCATGTAGCCTATTATAATATTAACTGATGTCACTGATTGTAGGCCTCATGTAGCCTATTATAATATTAACTGAAGTCTGGACACTGACTGTAGGCCTCATGTAGCCTATTATAATATTAACTGAAGTCTGGACACTGGCTGTAGGCCTCATGTAGCCTATTATAATATTAACTGAAGTCTGGACACTGGCTGTAGGCCTCATGTAGCCTATTATAATATTAACTGAAGTCTGGACACTGGCTGTAGGCCTCATGTAGCCTATTATAATATTAACTGAAGTCTGGACACTGGCTGTAGGCCTCATGTAAACTATTATAATATTAACTGAAGTCTGGACACTGGCTGTAGGCCTCATGTAGCCTATTATAATATTAACTGAAGTCTGGACACTGGCTGTAGGCCTCATGTAAACTATTATAATATTAACTGAAGTCTGGACACTGGCTGTAGGCCTCATGTAAACTATTATAATATTAACTGAAGTCTGGACACTGGCAGTAGGCCTCATGTAAACTATTATAATATTAACTGAAGTCTGGACACTGGCTGTAGGCCTCATGTAAACTATTATAATATTAATTGAAGTCTGGACACTGACTGTAGGTCTCATGTAGCCTATTATAATATTAACTGAAGTCTGGACACTGGCTGTAGGCCTCATGTAAACTATTATAATATTAACTGAAGTCTGGACACTGACTGTAGGCCTCATGTAGCCAATTATAATATTAACTGAAGTCTGGACACTGGCTGTAGGCCTCATGTAGCTTATTATAATATTAACTGAAGTCTGGACACTGACTGTAGGCCTCATGTAGCCAATTATAATATTAACTGAAGTCTGGACACTTACTGTAGGCCTCATGTAGCCAATTATAATATTAACTGAAGTCTGGACACTTACTGTAGGCCTCATGTAGCCTATTATAATATTAACTGAAGTCTGGACACTGGCTGTAGGCCTCATGTAGCCTATTATAATATTAACTGAAGTCTGGACACTTACTGTAGGCCTCATGTAGCCTATTATAATATTAACTGAAGTCTGGACACTGACTGTAGGCCTCATGTAGCCTATTATAATATTAACTGAAGTCTGGACACTGGCTGTAGGCCTCATGTAGCCTATTATAATATTAACTGATGTCACTGATTGTAGGCCTCATGTAGCCTATTATAATATTAACTGAAGTCTGGACACTGACTGTAGGCCTCATGTAGCCTATTATAATATTAACTGAAGTCTGGACACTGGCTGTAGGCCTCATGTAAACTATTATAATATTAACTGAAGTCTGGACACTGGCTGTAGGCCTCATGTAGCCTATTATAATATTAACTGAAGTCTGGACACTGGCTGTAGGCCTCATGTAGCCTATTATAATATTAACTGAAGTCTGGACACTGGCTGTAGGCCTCATGTAAACTATTATAATATTAACTGAAGTCTGGACACTGGCTGTAGGCCTCATGTAGCCTATTATAATATTAACTGAAGTCTGGACACTGGCTGTAGGCCTCATGTAAACTATTATAATATTAACTGAAGTCTGGACACTGGCTGTAGGCCTCATGTAAACTATTATAATATTAACTGAAGTCTGGACACTGGCAGTAGGCCTCATGTAAACTATTATAATATTAACTGAAGTCTGGACACTGGCTGTAGGCCTCATGTAAACTATTATAATATTAATTGAAGTCTGGACACTGACTGTAGGTCTCATGTAGCCTATTATAATATTAACTGAAGTCTGGACACTGGCTGTAGGCCTCATGTAAACTATTATAATATTAACTGAAGTCTGGACACTGACTGTAGGCCTCATGTAGCCAATTATAATATTAACTGAAGTCTGGACACTGGCTGTAGGCCTCATGTAGCTTATTATAATATTAACTGACGTCACCAACTGTACGCCTAATGTAGCCTATTATAATATTAACTGAAGTCTGGACACTGGCTGTAGGCCTCATGTAGCCTATTATAATATTAACTGAAGTCTGGACACTGGCTGTAGGCCTCATGTAGCCTATTATAATATTAACTGAAGTCTGGACACTGACTGTAGGCCTCATGTAGCATATTATAATATTAACTGAAGTCTGGACACTGGCTGTAGGCCTCATGTAGCCAATTATAATATTAACTGAAGTCTGGACACTGGCTGTAGGCCTCATGTAGCCAATTATAATATTAACTGAAGTCTGGACACTGGCTGTAGGCCTCATGTAGCCTATTATAATATTAACTGAAGTCTGGACACTGACTGTAGGCCTCATGTAGCCAATTATAATATTAACTGAAGTCTGGACACTGGCTGTAGGCCTCATGTAGCCAATTATAATATTAACTGAAGTCTGGACACTGGCTGTAGGCCTCATGTAGCCTATTATAATATTAACTGAAGTCTGGACACTGGCTGTAGGCCTCATGTAAACTATTATAATATTAACTGAAGTCTGGACACTGACTGTAGGCCTCATGTAGCCAATTATAATATTAACTGAAGTCTGGACACTGGCTGTAGGCCTCATGTAGCCAATTATAATATTAACTGAAGTCTGGACACTGGCTGTAGGCCTCATGTAGCCTATTATAATATTAACTGAAGTCTGGACACTGACTGTAGGCCTCATGTAGCCAATTATAATATTAACTGAAGTCTGGACACTGACTGTAGGCCTCATGTAGCCTATTATAATATTAACTGATGTCACTGATTGTAGGCCTCGTGTAGCCTATTATAATATTAACTGAAGTCTGGACACTGACTGTATGCCTCATGTAGCCTATTATAATATTAACTGAAGTCTGGACACTGGCTGTAGGCCTCATGTAAACTATTATAATATTAACTGATGTCACTGATTGTAGGCCTCATGTAAACTATTATAATATTAACTGAAGTCTGGACACTGGCTGTAGGCCTCATGTAGCCTATTATAATATTAACTGAAGTCTGGACACTGGCTGTAGGCCTCATGTAAACTATTATAATATTAATTGAAGTCTGGACACTGGCTGTAGGCCTCATGTAGCCAATTATAATATTAACTGAAGTCTGGACACTGGCTGTAGGCCTCATGTAGCCTATTATAATATTAACTGAAGTCTGGACACTGGCTGTAGGCCTCATGTAAACTATTATAATATTAACTGAAGTCTGGACACTGACTGTAGGCCTCATGTAGCCAATTATAATATTAACTGAAGTCTGGACACTGGCTGTAGGCCTCATGTAGCCAATTATAATATTAACTGATGTCACTGATTGTAGGCCTCATGTAGCCTATTATAATATTAACTGAAGTCTGGACACTGGCTGTAGGCCTCATGTAGCCTATTATAATATTAACTGAAGTCTGGACACTGGCTGTAGGCCTCATGTAGCCTATTATAATATTAACTGAAGTCTGGACACTGGCTGTAGGCCTCATGTAGCCTATTATAATATTAACTGAAGTCTGGACACTGGCTGTAGGCCTCATGTAGCCTATTATAATATTAACTGAAGTCTGGACACTGACTGTAGGCCTCATGTAGCCAATTATAATATTAACTGAAGTCTGGACACTGGCTGTAGGCCTCATGTAGCCAATTATAATATTAACTGAAGTCTGGACACTGGCTGTAGGCCTCATGTAGCCAATTATAATATTAACTGAAGTCTGGACACTGGCTGTAGGCCTCATGTAGCCTATCTAGACATCTCTAAAGCACAGACACATGTAGCCTATCTACAGACAAGTTGACTAACAAATAGCCTACCAAATATTGGAAATTATGTTGGAGGCTTAAAAAAGTTATTTTTTACCCCTCCCCTAAAAAATGTGCTGTCCCTGTCCAGGTTAAATGTGCTGTCCTGTCCAGGTTAAATGTGCTGTCCTGTCCAGGTTAAATGTGCTGTCCCTGGCCAGGTTAAATGTGCTGTCCTGTCCAGGTTAAATGTGCTGTCCTGTCCAGGTTAAATGTGCTGTCCTGTCCAGGTTAAATGTGCTGTCCTGTCCAGGTTAAATGTGCTGTCCTGTCCAGGTTAAATGTGCTGTCCTGTCCAGGTACCACCCTGTCCTGTCAGACCCCAAAAATAGTCTGACTCACTAGTCCCCTCTGTATCTGTCATGGTGCAGATAACCTACCCTCTGGCTTTGTGTGTGTGTGTGTGTGTGTGTGTGTGTGTGTGTGTGTGTGTGTGTGTGTGTGTGTGTGTGTGTGTGTACCGTTCATATTAAGTAAGTAAGGGGTAATGCTTTGTGTCTGAGGAGTCCGCTGCTTATATAACGTCTCTTACACACACACACACACTTTTCTCTTTGCTGAAACAGTGACATTGAGCGTGTGTTTCTCCCAGCAGGCTCCAAACTCCAACACCTCACAGGAAGTTCAGCTAGACTATAGCAGCAGACGATTGTTAAGGAACGTCCCTGTGGATGTCTCTTGGTTCTATAGATTCTATTTGTATGGTCTCTAAGCCCAAGTTTAGCCCAGCATTGTGGGAATAGAACACTGACCCTGCCATGACGATGAAGAAGTCCAGTCGGTTCCAGGTGTCGCCAAGGTAACACTTAGAACCGAAGATCCCCAGAGCCACCATCTTAATGACCATCTCCACGGCGAAAAACGCAAAGATACAGTCATCAAACACCTAGAACAGGAACAGACAAAGTTACAGTCAAACACCTAGAACAGTGGAACAGAAATATAAAGTCATCAAACACCTAGAACAGTAGAACAGAAAGATAGTCATCAAACACCTAGAACAGGAACAGACAAAGATACAGTCATCAAACACCTAGAACAGGAACAGACAAAGATACAGTCATCAAACACCTAGAACAGTAGAACAGAAAGATAGTCATCAAACACCTAGAACTATAGAACAGACAAAGATACAGTCATCAAACACCTAGAACAGTTGAACAGAAAGATAGTCATCAAACACCTAGAACAGTAGAACAGACAAAGATACAGTCATCAAACACCTAGAACAGGAACAGACAAAGATACAGTCATCAAACACCTAGAACAGTAGAACAGACAAAGATACAGTCATCAAACACCTAGAACAGTAGAACAGAAAGATAGTCATCAAACACCTAGAACAGTAGAACAGACAAAGATACAGTCATCAAACACCTAGAACAGTAGAACAGAAAGATAGTCATCAAACACCTAGAACAGGAACAGACAAAGATAGTCATAAAACAATATATATATATACGGGATGACATATTATCCAAAGCATCTGAGGGGTGAGAGGTTCTAGGAGACAGGTTAAAGAGGTGAAAGGTTAAAGGTCAGACCTGTAGTATGAGGCACCATGAGGGGTGAGAGGTTATAGGTGAGAGGTTAAAGGTCAGACTTGTAGTATGAGGCACCATGAGGTGTGAGAGGTGAGGGGTTATAGGTGAGTGGTGAGAGGTTAAAGGTCAGACCTGTAGTATGAGGCAACATGAGGTGTGAGAGATGAGGGGTTATAGGTGAGAGGTGAGAGGTTAAATTAGAGAGGTTCAAGGTGGTACAGCACCTGTAGTATGAGGCACCACTCTGCCTGACAGGTGACGTCTTCACAGGGTTGGAACATCCCCAGAGTCACGCAGTTCAGAAGAATCACTATCATGGAGATGTGCTCAAACCATGTAGAGAACAGGGTTAAGGACTATGCACTATAACATATCCTGCTATATACATAACATACTATAACATATCCTACTATATACATAACATACTATAACATATCCTACTATATACATAACATACTATAACATATCCTACTATATACATAACACACTATAACATATCCTACTATATACATAACATACTATAACATATCCTGCTATATACATAACATACTATAACATATCCTACTATATACATAACATACTATAACATATCCTACTATATACATAACATACTATAACATATCCTACTATATACATAACATACTATAACATATCCTACTATATACATAACATACTATAACATATCCTGCTATATACATAACATACTATAACATATCCTACTATATACATAACATACTATAACATATCATACTATATACATAACACACTATAACATATCCTACTATATACATAACATACTATAACATATCATACTATATACATAACACACTATAACATATCCATTATATACATAACATACTATAACATATCCTACTATATACATAACACACTATAACATATCCTACTATATACATAACATACTATAACATATCATACTATATACATAACACACTATAACATATCGTACTATATACATAACATACTATAACATATCATACTATATACATAACACACTATAACATATCCTACTATATACATAACACACTATAACATATCCTACTATATACATAACATACTATAACATATCCTACTATATACATAACATACTATACACTATAACATATCCTACTATCAGGAGGTCCTTCCTGCCGGGGTGCCGTGCCGTCGGCAACATAGACCTGGAACTGTTGGGGTGTTAGGACCTAGTTTAACAATTATGCATCCATCCGTGAGTAACTCTGGTCCGTCAGCACTCATTCACTCAGGACTTATTTATTAATTCAGGTCTGTATATACATACTCATGTACAGTTGTTATATCATATCACATGCAATATTGTAAGTAATTCTTGGATTTAACTTACGTAGGCATTCACTCAGGAATGCATATTAGTATCCTGTCAGTTGTATCTTTTTTCATTGCTTTTAGTATATCGAATGTGCAATACGTGCAGTTGTCTGTAATTAAACCCTGCGCACTAAGGACTGTATTTTAAGGGAATTACTATTATTACCCCAAATTATATCATACACACATTTAGCTATTTAAGTATCTCTTCCTGTCATTTACCTGTACAGTTAATTGTCACGAGAATTTCTGTCTCAATGTTCTAAATGAACTATCACTCTAGCTTTGATTAATTCCCAGAGGTTGTAAGATTCTGGTTAATAAAGAATTAAGCAAAGTCTCAGTCTGCAACAGATCAGTCGTTTATTCAGAGAGCTCTGCCGAAAGGAAAACACAAAACACTTTTATATCCATTCACAGTCAAGCCCCCACCCTGTTTTATGGCCTGCAAGTTCTCAGGATCTGACTTCAAAGACACTGTCCTGTTATCTCAGGTCACTCCCCTCCAAGGCATCCCTCAGTGGCTAATGTTTACACTTCAGGGACAAGACCCCCACTCTGATAGATGAGGGTGGTAAACTTTTATGGCTAACCTCCTGCTAGCCTAAGAACTACATCCTGACTAATTTACCAAATGGTAACATTCTAAACATTGTCTATGTAATTTCTAATACATATTACACAGTTTCAGGGTGAAACATCTTAGTCATTAACATTAAACATACAAATTCCTTTATCATTAATTTAACCAGGCAAAATATTCACTTACCTGTTCATTTATCCAGTCTGTCTATTAAGTAAACTATTATTACCCTCGCTCATATCATATGCATTTTTAGCTACTGAAGTATTTCTCTGCCATCGACCTGTATAGTATAGTTAACCATCCAACATCCACCAATGTATAGTGTACATATTCAGCCAACCACTCATACTATGCAATGTCCTTTTATAGCTTTTTTTGCACTCCAGATATCTTGTATTTCTATACTTTTTCATACTGCCGCTCTATGTATCATGTACCGTGTATCTGTCTTTTGTGTACTTTCGTTGTGGCATTTTGCACCTGCCCTGTGTTTTGTTGTAGCTGCTTGACAAAGAAATTTCCCCTCTGCGATCAATAAAGTATCTATCTATCTATCTATCTATCTATCTATCTATCTATCTATCTATCTATCTATCTATCTATCTATCTATCTATCTATCTATCTATCTATCTATCTATCTATCTATCTCATTCTCTCTCTCTCTCTCTCTCTCTCTCTCTACATAATGTGGCGACCCTGTACTGTGTAAAGTTCCAGATCGTCCTGCTGATTGGTGCTCAGGGTGGTCAGTTAATCGTGGGGGGCGGCACCTGAGGGTTACCAGGGTAACAGTTATATAGGGGAAGTTTAGGCGGGTTTTTAGTCAGTATTGTCTTTCCTTGTAGCATGTTCCAACCTGTGTTCCTGTGTGTTAGCAATAAGTGTTAGCATATTCTCCAGTTTCTGTTCCGTGTGTGTATGCTTGAGTGAGTCGTGTAGTTAGGGCGTGGGCAGTAGCCTATAGCTGCCTGAGTTTAGTTTAGCCTTAATAAACCTTTGGAAATAACATCTGTGCCTCCGGCTCCTTCTGTACGTCGGACTGAGACGTTACACTACATAACATACTATATCAGCAGATTATCTGTGGTATTGAGTTTTCGTGCGGAAAGTGAATCGAAGAGAGTGAGGTTAGGTGCGGACAACAAGTAAGTAATTAAAACATGAACTGTATAGCAACAGGCTGTAGGAATTGGCTGCAAAACAATCCCTCAGTAAGCTACCATCGGCTGCCCAAGGCCCCACAACTTTTGAAGAAGTGTCTCCATGTCCTGAAGAGGAAGGACGTGTCAGCTCGGGCTAGCAAGATCTGCAGACAGCACTTTGCGGAGGAAGGGCACTTTCGATGCGGCAACCGGGAGTTTCCGAATGGAAAGGAGTCCTATGACTACGTTGAAGTGCTCTGCTTGCCCCTCCATTTTCAAGGGTCATTGTGTAGGGGTTACCGACCGACCATCATCAACATCGCTGACTTCGGAGTGAAGAAAAAGCTGTACTGAACGGAAGAGGCGACGCGAGTCCACTGAGCCGGGGAGCGGTGTTTCACTGCGGCATGAGGTGACGTTAACCGGTCATGAAAGCCAAGTTAATAAACAGATCACTGACTTCTTCGAATCCCACCGGCCCTTCTCTGCTATGCAATCTAGTTTCCGAGCTGGTCATGGGTGCACCTCAGCTACGCTCAAGGTACTTAACGATATCATAACCGCCATCGATAGAAGACAGTACTGTGCAGCAGTCTTCATCAACCTGGCCAAGGCTTTCGACTGTCGATCACCGCATTCTTATTGGCAGACTCAACAGCCTTGGTTTCTCAAGTGACTGCCTCGCCTGGTTCTCCAACTACTTCTCAGACAGAGTTCAGTGTGTAAAATCGGAGGGCCTGCTGTCCGGTCCCCTGGTAGTCTCTATGGGGGTGCCACAGGGTTCAATTCTTGGGCCAACCCTTTTCTCTATATACATCAACGATGTTGCTCTCGCTGCTGGTGACTCTGATCCATCTCTACGCAGATGATACCATTCTGTATACATCTGGCCCCTCTTTGGACACTGTGTTAACTAACCTTCAAACAAGCTTCAATGCCATACAACACTCCTTCCGTGGCCTCCAACTGCTCTTAAATGCTAGTAAGACTAAATGCATGCTCTTCAATAGAACGTTGCCCGCACCCGCCCACCGGACTATCATCACTACCCTCGACGGGTCTGACTTAGAATTTGTGGACAACTACAAATACCTAGGCGTCTGGTTAGACTGTAAACTCAACTTCCAGACTCATATTAACCATCTCCAATCCAAAATTAAATGTAGAATCGGCTTCCTATTTCGCAACAAAGCCTCCTTCACTCATGCTGCCAAACATTCCCTTGTCAAACTTACCATCCTACCGATCCTTGACTTCGGCGATGTCATTTACAAAATAGCCTCCAACACTCTACTCAGCAAATTGGATGTAGTCTATCACAGTGCCATCCGTTTTGTTACCAAAGCCCCATATACTACCCACCACTGCAACCTGTATGCTCTCGTTGGCTGGCCCTCACTACATATTCGTCGCCAAACCCACTGGCTCCAGGTCATCTATAAGTCTTTATTAGGTAAATCCCTGCCTTATCTCAGCTCGCTGGTCACCATAGCAACACCCACCCGTAGCATGCGCTCCAGCAGGTATATCTCACTGGTCATCCCCAAACCAACACCTCCTTTGGTCGCCATTCCTTCCAGTTCTCTGCTGCCAATGACTGGAACGAATTGCAAAAATCCTTGAAGCTAGAGGTTCCTATCTCCCTCACTAACTTTAAGCAAATTAGGTAGTTACTGTAGCTAGCTTCCACCTCAGATAGTACTGTTATTAGGTAGTTACTGTAGCTAGCTTCCACCTCAGATAGTACTGTTATTAGGTAGTTACTGTAGCTAGCTTCCACCTCAGATAGTACTGTTATTAGGTAGTTACTGTAGCTAGCTTCCACCTCAGATAGTACTGTTATTAGGTAGTTACTGTAGCTAGCTTCCACCTCAGATAGTACTGTTATTAGATAGTTACTGTAGCTAGCTTCCACCTCAGATAGTACTGTTATTAGATAGTTACTGTAGCTAGCGTCCACCTCAGATAGTACTGTTATTAGGTAGTTACTGTAGCTAGCTTCCACCTCAGATAGTACTGTTATTAGGTAGTTACTGTAGCTAGCTTCCACCTCAGATAGTACTGTTATTAGGTAGTTACTGTAGCTAGCTTCCACCTCAGATAGTGCTGTTATTAGATAGTTACTGTAGCTAGTTTCCACCTCAGATAGTAGTTATTAGATAGTTACTGTAGCTAGCTTCCACCTCAGATAGTACTGTTATTAGGTAGTTACTGTAGCTAGCTTCCACCTCAGATAGTACTGTTATTAGATAGTTACTGTAGCTAGTTTCCACCTCAGATAGTACTGTTATTAGATAGTTACTGTAGCTAGCTTCCACCTCAGATAGTACTGTTATTAGATAGTTACTGTAGCTAGCTTCCACCTCAGATAGTACTGTTATTAGGTAGTTACTGTAGCTAGCTTCCACCTCAGATAGTACTGTTATTAGATAGTTACTGTAGCTAGCTTCCACCTCAGATAGTACTGTTATTAGGTAGTTACTGTAGCTAGCTTCCACCTCAGATAGTACTGTTATTAGATAGTTACTGTAGCTAGGGCCCACCTCAGATAGTACTGTTATTAGATAGTTACTGTAGCTAGCTTCCACCTCAGATAGTACTGTTATTAGGTAGTTACTGTAGCTAGCGCCCACCTCAGATAGTACTGTTATTAGATAGTTACTGTAGCTAGCGCCCACCTCAGATAGTACTGTTATTAGATAGTTACTGTAGCTAGCGCCCACCTCAGATAGTACTGTTATTAGATAGTTACTGTAGCTAGCTTCCACCTCAGATAGTACTGTTATTAGGTAGTTACTGTAGCTAGCTTCCACCTCAGATAGTACTGTTATTAGGTAGTTACTGTAGCTAGCTTCCACCTCAGATAGTACTGTTATTAGGTAGTTACTGTAGCTAGCTTCCACCTCAGATAGTACTGTTATTAGGTAGTTACTGTAGCTAGCTTCCACCTCAGATAGTACTGTTATTAGGTAGTTACTGTAGCTAGCTTCCACCTCAGATAGTACTGGTATTAGGTAGTTACTGTAGCTAGCTTCCACCTCAGATAGTACTGGTATTAGGTAGTTACTGTAGCTAGCTTCCACCTCAGATAGTACTGTTATTAGGTAGTTACTGTAGCTAGCTTCCACCTCAGATAGTCAAGTACTGTAATACATTTTGTTGACAGATTAGTTTTTGTAATGTTTTGTTAACTCCACCTCATCTAGCTAGACTTGCTGAAAATGACATTCTCCTGTATTTGCTGTGTGTGTGTGTGTGTTGACATAGCATACTGTAACAAGACAGATACTGTAGCTTGTTAACGCCAACTGATATATTTGGGTTCAGTTGTCATAACAAAACATCTGTTTGTTTTCAGAATGACATCTTCATCCCTGAAAATAAATGGTTTTGCCATCACCATGGAGACAGAGTGTGTTGTGGGCCACAGGAGTTAGTGGGAGTCCCAGACCAGAGTGGGAAAGTTGTTTGCAGGGAATCTGTTGGTGCCATCAGCGGTCATCCTTACTGGCAGCTCCCACTCCACTTTTGTGGAAACATGTCACCTCCTCAGCCAGGTGTCCATGTCGCTGTGACAGTTCACAAACCAACAGCGCATCTACATTGTGCTAGACTCGAGAGACAGACTCCAACATCTGTCAAATGTACTACCAAAAACAACTACTCTACATGTGGACCCAGCACTCAGAGGCCATTCTGGCTACAACTGGTGACAGTCCACTGGTTGTATCTGGAGACGCACAGTGTGATTCGCCAGGCCACTGTGCCTCCTTTGGCTCTTACACCATCTTGGACTCTGCTTCCCACCAGACCCTCACCCAGGAGACTGTGACACGTACACCATCCTGGACTCTGCTTCCCACCTGACCCTCACCCAGGAGACTGTGACACGTACACCATCCTGGACTCTGCTTCCCACCTGACCCTCACCCAGGAGACTGTGACACGTACACCATCCTGGACTCTGCTTCCCACCTGACCCTCACCCAGGAGACTGTGACACGTACACCATCCTGGACTCTGCTTCCCACCTGACCCTCACCCAGGAGACTGTGACACGTACACCATCCTGGACTCTGCTTCCCACCTGACCCTCACCCAGGAGACTGTGACACGTACACCATCCTGGACTCTGCTTCCCACCTGACCCTCACCCAGGAGACTGTGACACGTACACCATCCTGGACTCTGCTTCCCACCAGATCCTCACCCAGGAGACTGTGACACGTACACCATCCTGGACTCTGCTTCCCACCTGACCCTCACCCAGGAGACTGTGACACGTACACCATCCTGGACTCTGCTTCCCACCAGATCCTCACCCAGGAGACTGTGCATGTGGCCGAAGTGAAGAACAGCTACTGGTTGGAGAGGGAGAGATTAGAGAGGTGTCTGCAACACGTTGAGGTAAGCTACAGCCTAACCTGTATGTTGTAGCTAGCCTAAGGGTTGTAAGGTTGTATTTGGTGGATGTATGAAGAAGACGTGACCTGGTATGACTATGACCTGGTATGTGTATGACCTGGTATGAGTATGACCTGGTATGAGTATGACCTGGTATGTGTATGACCGGGTATGAGTATGACCTGGTATGTGTATGACCTGGTATGACTATGACCTGGTATGTGTATGACCTGGTATGAGTATGACCTGGTATGAGTATGACCGGGTATGAGTATGACCTGGTATGAGTATGATCTGGTATGATAATGACCTGGTATGTGTATGACCTGGTATGTTTATGACCTGGTATGTGTATGACCTGGTATGAGTATGACCTAGTATGAGTATGACCTGGTATGACTATGACCTGGTATGAGTATGACCTGGTATGAGTATGACCTGGTATGTGTATGACCTGGTATGACTTTGACCTGGTATGACTATGACCTGGTATGACTATGACCTGGTATGAGTATGACCTGGTATGAATATGACCTGGTATGAGTATGACCTGGTATGAGTATGACCTGGTATTTGTATGACCTGGTATGAGTATGACCTGGTATGTGTATGACCTGGTAGGAGTATGACCTGGTAGGAGTATGACCTGGTATGAGCATGACCGGGTATGAGCATGACCTGGTATGAGCATGACCTGGTATGAGTATGACCTGGTATGACTATGACCTGGTATGACTATGACCTGATATGTGTATGACCTGGTATGAGTATGACCTGGTATGAGTATGACCGGGTATTAGTATGACCGGGTATTAGTATGACCTGGTATGTGTATGACCTGGTATGAGTATGACCGGGTATGTGTATGACCTGGCATGAGTATGACCTGGTATGAGTATGACCTGGTATGAGTATGACCTGGTATGAGTATGACCGGGTATTAGTATGACCGGGTATTAGTATGACCTGGTATGTGTATGACCTGGTATGTGTATGACCTGGTATGAGTATGACCTGGTATGAGTATGACCGGGTATTAGTATGACCGGGTATTAGTATGACCTGGTATGAGTATGACCTGGTATGTGTATGACCTGGTATGTGTATGACCTGGTATGTGTATGACCTGGTATGAGTATGACCTGGTATGTGTATGACCGGGTATGAGTATGACCTGGTATGAGTATGACCTGGTATGAGTATGACCTGGTATGTGTATGACCTGGTATGAGTATGACCTGGTATGAGTATGACCGGGTATGAGTATGACCGGGTATGAGTATGACCTGGTATGAGTATGACCTGGTATGTGTATGACCTGGTATGAGTATGACCGGGTATGAGTATGACCGGGTATGAGTATGACCTGGTATGAGTATGACCGGGTATGAGTATGACCTGGTATGAGTATGACCGGGTATGAGTATGACCGGGTATGAGTATGACCTGGTATGAGTATGACCGGGTATGAGTATGACCTGGTATGAGTATGACCTGGTATGAGTATGACCTGTGACACATTACCAAAGGTGTGAGGAAACAGCTGGTGGCCAACGGGAAGACAGATGTACTGTCATATATTTTATAGTAAAATGTGTGCTGCCACTGATGGTGGGAGTGTCCAGTTGCTAAGAAGAAAAGTTGGTCACTGCAGTTCACCACATTATGAAGGAACACCAGTGGATCAGTGCTGCGAGCACCTCCCCTACACACCTGAAGGAAAAGCAACACGACCCTGAACGAACACATCGTCGCCAGCTTTCGAGGAAGTGAGGAATATAGTCCTCAACCTGAGATGTTGAAGGATCTCGAAAAGGTAAAAAAAAAAACAGATAAACTATTTCTGAGTAAATTAATAAGCACATTTTTCAAAAGCTTGTTTTTGTTTCTTTATGCATTTTGATGTAAATAACTACAACCAATTGATTGAATAAAATCAGTAACAGTATAATTGTAGTAGCTTACTTATTAATCTCTATTTAAATGAATGATATATTTTTATTTTGTAGGTGACGAAGTGTGTTAAGACAGATGAACTCGAGTGTACATGCCCTGTACATTAAATACATGCCCTGTACATTAAATACATGCCCTGTACATTAAATACATGCCCTGTACATTAAATACATGCCCTGTACATTAAATACATGCCCTGTACATTAAATACATGCCCAAGAGGAACAAGTTCGGCCAGCAGGGGAGGGTCACAATTATTCAGTGGACAGACCGCAGGCTACAAAGGAGGGAGCGCTCCGTTTCAAGCAGGGCGTTTGTGGTGAAACCCATTAAGGAGAAGACACAGTGTTTCTGGTCTGAGCTCCTACACGGCATCGGTGACCGCTGTGCCAATGTTAAGACACAGTGTTTCTGGTCTGAGCTCCTACACGGCATCGGTGACCGCTGTGTCAATGTTAAGACACAGTGTTTCTGGTCTGAGCTCCTACACGGCATCGGTGACCGCTGTGCCAATGTTAAGACACAGTGTTTCTGGTCTGAGCTCCTACACGGCATCGGTGACCGCTGTGCCAATGTTAAGACACAGTGTTTCTGGTCTGAGCTCCTACACGGCATCGGTGACCGCTGTGCCAATGTTAAGACACAGTGTTTCTGGTCTGAGCTCCTACACGGCATCGGTGACCGCTGTGCCAATGTTAAGACACAGTGTTTCTGGTCTGAGCTCCTACACGGCATCGGTGACCGCTGTGCCAATGTTAAGACACAGTGTTTCTGGTCTGAGCTCCTACACGGCATCGGTGACCGCTGTGCCAAAGTGTATTATATTATGGCAGATGTAGACATATAGAGAGAGATTACCTACAATGATTTGTGTAACTTCTATCTGTCTCTGGGACCATCCCAGCGGACTCTCCTGAGTGCCCAAAAAGAGAGAGAGGCGGTCACTCTGGGGGAGTGGCCTGGTGTTCTGAATATGGAGGAGGAGCAGGACATTCAACAGGGAATTCAAAGATACACCCATCCATAAAGGGAATCACAGTGGAATTGTTTTTCCACAGATTTTATTACTTGTTTCAATGGACGTGCTCCCTTGTCTCAGACTGGCTGTTTCCTCTCTCCCTCTCTCCAGGGCCGGCTGTCCTAGACTGGCTGTTTCCTCTCTCCCTCTCTCCAGGGCCGGCTGTCCTAGACTGGCTGTTTCCTCTCTCCCTCTCTCCAGGGCCGGCTGTCCTAGACTGGCTGTTTCCTCTCTCCCTCTCTCCAGGGCCGGCTGTCCTAGACTGGCTGTTTCCTCTCTCCCTCTCTCCAGGGCCGGCTGTCTCAACCTATGAATGCTCGGCTATGAAAAGACAACTGACATTTGCTCCTGAGGTGTTGAACTGTTTCACCCTCTATAACCACTGTGGTTATTATTTTGTAAAATACATTTGATTGACTGTTTGCTGTGCTGGATGCTGTGTATTCACTAACTGTCTGAGTGATGGGACATTGTTTTAGTATCTGTAACATATGTTGGTGTGTATTTAATCTGCATCTTAACTTCTTAAAGTGGCAATCAGCAGTAGAAACAACAACACAGTGTCTCCCTGCTCCTCTTTGGGTAAAAAGCTCAGGGTAGAGGCTGGAGAAATGGAACCACTATCACATTCAGAGATATAGATGCAAGGACTGACCATCCATGATATCAAAATTATAGTTTTAACCATGTTATGAGGCTATATTGTGTTTGTTTACAGTAAAACAAGCTTCTTCTTGTTTCATTGGAACTTAATGACCCTGTAATTGACTGTTTTTTGTACTCCTGTTTCTATTATCTGTTTCCACTACAATGTACCCAGTTCACTTTGGATAAAGGCGTCTGCTAAATGGCATATATTATTAAAGTCTACTTTGACTATGCCAACTAGCTGCCCAGTGTAGTTACCATTCCTTTCCACTAGATGGCAGCCAAAGCTAGTTGAAGTCACTTCTCTAGCGACGGGGACACGGGATTAGTGCGCGTTGAAAGTAGTTTTATCTTCAAAGCAAGTTTATCTGGTTACGCTTGAACCTGCTGTTATAGTGGACAAGCTAACTATTACTATTTTTACATAAGGCGCAGGCATTAGGTCTATGTCTTGAAAAACAGGTTAGATTTACTAAATGATCTGGTTTTATTCAAACTCAAACCCTATGTAAATGCCACTGGCTTCTGGGAATGCGCGCCTAATGGGAGAAACAACACAAGACGCTGTACAGCTCATCCAATAGGGGGAACTGACGAGAAGCTGCCAGCCTGTATCCTCTGCAAACATACCATAACAAAAGTTAGTCTGATACGAAACAAGCGCGCCCCATTATTGGTTAGAATGAGATTTCATGAATCATGATGCTGTCTGGGATTAGAACTCCGTCGTCGCATCAAAAGGTGAATGTATTACTGTCACGTCTACTCTCGCTGGGATCCATCATTACGCACCTGGCATCAATCATTACACGCACCTGTATGTCATCATGAGGCACACCTGGACTCCATCACCTCACTCATTACCTCCCCTATATCTGCCACTCCTAGGTTCATTCCCCAGTCAGTACTGGTCCTGTGTTTATGCGAAGACGCTACTGTTGTCTCTGTTGTTTTATGAAACGTTTCATGTGCACCTGCTTCTCGGCAAACCGCGCTTGTGATGTACACTAATGTTCAAAAGTTCTGGGACACTTAGAAATGTCCTTGTTTTTAAAAGAAAAGCACTTTTTTTGTCCATTAAAATAACATCAAATTGATCAGAAATACAGTGTAGACATTGTTAATGTTGTAAATGACTATTGTAGCTGGAAACGGCTGATTTTTAATGGAATATCTACATAGGCGTACAGAGGCCCATTATCAGCAACCATCACTCCTGTGTTCCAATGGCACGTTGTGTTAGCTAATCCAAGTTTATCAACCGGATCTCAACCCTATTGAGCTGTTGTGGGAGCAGCTTGACCGTAAGAAGTGCCCATCAAGCCAATCCAACTTGTGGGAGGTGCTTCAGGAAGCATGGGGTGAAATCTCTTCAGATTACCTCAACAAATTAACAACTAGAATGCCAAAGGTCTACAAGACTAATTGCTGCAAATGGAGGATTCTTTGACGAAAGCAAAGTTTGAAGGACACAATTATTATTTCAATTAAAAATCATTATTTATAACCTTGTCAACGTCTTCACTATATTTCCTATTAATTTTGCAAATAATTTCATGTATGTTTTCATGGAAAACAAGGACATTTCTAAGACTGTTGAACGGTGGTGTAGTTTGAGCATTAACTTTCATTTATAATCAAGCAAAATGTCAGCAATTATTTCTCAGGCATATCGGCTGCTGACTGGTGGAGTAACCTCTTCTGCCAGGACGTCCTGCACAACGCCATCCAAACAGACTGCTGGGATTAGTGACACGTCCAGTAAATACATCGCCATCCAGACAGACTGCTGGGATTAGTGACACGTCCAGTAAATAGGTCTATGTTGACGACAGCACGGCACCCTGGTGAGGCATTAAATAGTCTAATAGCCGCCGGCAGGAAGGACCTCCTGTAGCGCTCTCTGGCACACCGTGGTGCGATCAGTCTGTGACTGAAGGTGCTCCTCTGCATCATAACCATGGCATGCAGAGGGTGAATGACGTTGTCCATGATGGCCAGCAGTTTGGCCAGGATCCGTCTCTCCGCCACCTCCTCTAGAGTGTCAAGGCTCATCCCCAGAACAGAGCTAGCCTTCCTGATCAGCTTATTTACCCGAGAAGCATCACCAGCCTTTATGTTGGCTCCCCAGCACACCACTGCAAAAAAGATGGCACTGGCAACCACAGACTGGTAGAAAGTATGCAGTAGTTTACTGCACACGTTGAAGGACCTGAGCCTCCTCAGAAAGTAGAGTCGGCTCTGGCCCTTTTACAGGGCCCCGGTGTTACCAGCCCATTCCAGCCTGTTGTCCATAGGAACTTGTATGACCCAAACATTTCCACATCCATCCCCTGTATAGGGACTGCAGTCAGTTGTGCCTTGGTTCTCCTGAAGTCCACCACCATCTCCTTTGTTTTGCTGATGTTGAGCTGAAGATGGTTCTGCTCACACCACAACACAAAGTCACTGATTGTGCTCCTGTACTCCTCCTCCTGCCCACCCCTGATGCACTTTACAATTGCAGAGTCATCCGAGAACTTCTGTAGGTGGCATGTTTCAGAGTTATATCTGAAGTCCGAGGTGAAGAGGGTGAACAGGAAGGGGGACAGGACCGTTCCCTGGAGGACAGCCGTGAGGTTGTGTGGTCTGGGGAGCTGGAGGGGAGGTGGACATGGCCAGTATCAAACCAGCTCATTGGCTCTGTCCTGGGACCCCTCCGTCTGCCCACTGTTTGACTTTTTGAAGCCAGTGATATTTCACAACTAAAGTGGACAAATAACTTCTTAAAACTAAGCACATTAATCAGCTTTACAAGGGGAGTAGAGCCTAACTGGCATACATACATTAATCAGCTTTACAAGGGGTGTAGAACCTAACTGGTATACATACATTAATCAGCTTTACAAGGGGAGTAGAGCCTAACTGGCATACATACATTAATCAGCTTTACAAGGGGTGTAGAACCTAACTGGTATACATACATTAATCAGCTTTACAAGGGGTGTAGAGCCTAACTGGCATACATACATTAATCAGCTTTACAAGGGATGTAGAACCTAACTGGTATACATACATTAATCAGCTTTACAAGGGATGTAGAACCTAACTGGCATACATACATTAATCAGCTTTACAAGGGGAGTAGAGCCTAACTGGTATACATACATTAATCAGCTTTACAAGGGGAGTAGAGCCTAACTGGTATACATACATTAATCAGCTTTACAAGGGATGTAGAACCTAACTGGCATACATACATTAATCAGCTTTACAAGGGGAGTAGAACCTAACTGGCATACATACATTAATCAGCTTTACAAGGGGAGTAGAGCCTAACTGGCATACATACATTAATCAGCTTTACAAGGGGAGTAGAACCTAACTGGTATACATACATTAATCAGCTTTACAAGGGGTGTAGAGCCTAACTGGTATACATACATTAATCAGCTTTACAAGGGGTGTAGAGCCTAACTGGTATACATACATTAATCAGCTTTACAAGGGGTGTAGAGCCTAACTCGTATACATACATTAATCAGCTTTACAAGGGGAGTAGAGCCTAACTGGTATACATACATTAATCAGCTTTACAAGGGGTGTAGAGCCTAACTGGTATACATACATTAATCAGCTTTACAAGGGGTGTAGAACCTAACTGGTATACATACATTAATCAGCTTTACAAGGGATGTAGAACCTAACTGGTATACATACATTAATCAGCTTTACAAGGGGAGTAGAACCTAACTGGTATACATACATTAATCAGCTTTACAAGGGGAGTAGAACCTAACTGGTATACATAAACAGAGCGTGAGTTTCTAGTTTGGTGAAGATCATTTTAACTATAAAAAGGCACCTTTATAATAAAAGCATTACATGCATAATGTCATTTGCGGTCACTTTTGATGCTGGTGTTTCCTGCTAATGGAACATTCACGGTTATAGCCTACTACCATGTGAGCATTGCTGCGCTTATAATGTGAAGAAATAGCTTAATAGTTCATCAACATTTCAAGCTAAACTTCTAATCTGTTGCGTCAGCCACATTGCGTAAAAAAGTATTTTAATGCTAGTGGTTGTAATAATTTGGGATCTATCGCATCCCACAACTGTCCCAGACTGTTTGGAATATTAATTTCTCTCACAGAATAGAATAGGTCAACTTTTGTACTATGAGGGATAGTAGATTGACAGGCTTGTGCTTCTGCTGTTCGTTACTATGAACACTACTATGATCTACTACAAGATGCTACTCATCTTGTTGGCTGACAAAATGTAAATGTGGACAGTTCTTCCAATATCTTCAATATGCACCTCAGAATTGGATAAGGACGCGTGCAGTTGCATCCCCGATGTGTGTGTCTTCACTTGTAGCCTGTGAGAAAGACCTGATCAGGTGATGGACAGCCATGTGAGTGAGAGGTGATTCGGAGCGCTTTGTACTCAGGGAAAAAGGCATGGATTTATCTTGGGTATATTACCGCCACACAAAGGAGATGCCGCCGTGAAATTCAAGGCATTATCAAGTGCTTGTCAAATGGTGAATGAGTGATGTAGTGTGTACAGCCTGCGCAGAAAAACAAGCAGAGTTCATGCCTTTCAAGTAACGTTTTTCAAAACATCATTAGTCGCACCAGGCAGCCTTACAAGGTATTAAAAATCTAAACATAAAGCCCAACGTTTGTAGAACAACTAGTTACATTAATGACTCTAAATTAAGCATATAGGAATACCTATTTCTTTGTTAACCGCTCAACACAGAATACCCCCTTTCTATTTTATTCAGCTTTGTTCAATTGTATTATAATATAATGCCACGGAATTCTAAGCAAATCTCGTCTGCTAAATTAACTAGTGTAGCCCACAGTCACAGACAGATCAGGACATAAGAACTCAGAAGATGCTATAAAAAAGCCAGACTACGGTTTGCAACTGCACATGGGGACAAAGGTTGTACTTTTTGGAGAAATGTCCTCTGGTCTGATGAAACAAAAATAGAACTGTTTGGCCATAATGACCATCGTTATGTTTGGAGGAAAAAGGGGGAGGCTTGCAAGCTGAAGAACACCATCCCAACCGTGAAGCACGGGGGAGGCAGCATCATGTTGTGGGGGTGCTTTGCTGCAGGAGGGACTGGTGCAATTCACAAAATAGATGGCATCATGAGGAAGGATTGTGGATATATTGAAGCAACATCTCAAGACATCAGTCAGGAAGTTAAAGCTTGGTCGCAAATGGGTCTTCCAAATGGACAATGACCCCAAGCATACTTCCAAAGTTGTGGCAAAATGGCTTAAGGACAACAAAGTCAAGGTATTGGAGTGGCCATCACAAAGTCCTGACCTCATCCTATAGAAAATTAGTGGGCAGAACTGAAAAAGCGTGTGCAAGCAAGGAGGCCTACAAACCTGACTCATACACCAGTTCTGTCAGGAGGAATGGGCCAAAATTCACCCAACTTTTTGTGGGAAGCTTGTGGAAGGCTACCTGAAACGTTTGACCCAAGTTAAACAATTTAAAGGCAATGCTACCAAATACTAATTGAGTGTATGTAAACTTCTGACCCACTGGGAATGTGATGAAAGAAATACAAGCTGAAATAAAATCATACTCTACTATTATTCTGACATTTCACATTCTTAAAATAAAGTTGTGATCCTAACTGACCTAAGACAGGGAATTTTTACTAGGATTAAATGTCAGGAATTGTGAAAATCTGAGTTTAAATGTATTTGGCTAAGGTGTATGTAAACTTCAGACTTCAACTGTATATAAACGCAACATGTAAAGTGTTGGTCCCATGTTTCATGAGCTGAAATAAAAGATCCCAGTAATTTTCCATACGCACAAAAAGCTTATTTCTCTCAAATGTTCTTCACAAATTGGCGACAAATTGTGCACAAGTTGGTGATCGTATTCCCACTGGAGACGCTTCTTCTTGTTTTTAGCCGATAGGAGTAGAACCTGGTGTGGTCGTCTGCTGCCCATCCGTGACAAAAATCAACGAGTTGCGTGACAAGCCCATGAGGACGGCCCTTTCTGAGATACTAGATCATACCACGCTCAAAGTCACTTACATCACTCGCTTTGCCCCGTCTAACGTTCAATGGAACAGTAACTGAATGCATCAATGCCTGTCTGTCTGCTTTATATAGCAAGCCACGGTCACATCCGGTGAATGTATATCCCCCCTCAGAATGCCTGTCTGTCTGCTTTATATAGCAAGCCACGGTCACATCCGGTGAATGTATATCCCCCCGCAAATTTCTGTTTGAAAAAGCTGGCCTTTGCTTTTCTAACTGACTGTGTGTACTTGTTCCTGACATCCCTGAATAGCTGCATATCGCGGGGGCTGTTCGATGCTAATGCAGTGCGCCACAGGATGTTTTTGTGTTGGTCTAGTGCAGTCAAGTCTGGGGTGAACCAAGGGCTATATCTGTTCTTAGTAAAGAACAACAAGGCATCCTCTACTGACGGGATGAGGTCAATATCCTTCCAGGATAACTGGGCCAGGTCGAATAGAAAGGCCTGCTCGCAAAAGTGTTTTAGGGAGCGTTTGACAGTGATAAGGGGTGGTCGTTTGACCACTGACCCATTGCGAACGCAGGCGATGAGGCAGTGATCGCTGAGATCCTGGTTGAAAACAGAGGAGGTGTATTTGGAGGGCAAGTTAGTCAGGATGATATCAATGATGGTACCCATGTTTACGGATTTAGGGTTGTACCTGGTAGGTTCCTTGATAATATGAGTGAGATTGAGGGCATCTATCTTAGATTGTAGGACAGCCGGGGTGTTAAGCATATCCCAGTTTAAGTCACCTAACAGTACAAACTCTGAAGATAGATGGGGGGCAATCAATTCACATATGGTGTCCAGGGCACAGCTGGGGGCTGAGGGGGGTCTGTAACAGGCGGCAACAGTGAGAGACTTATTTCTGGAAAGGTGGATTTTTAAGAGTAGAAGCTCCAACTGTTTGGGCACAGACCTGGACAGTATGACAGAACTCTGCAGGTTATCTCTGCAGTAGATTGCAACTCCGCCACCTTTGGCAGTTCTATCTTGACGGGAAATGTTGTAGTTGGGGATGGAAATTTCAGAATTTCTGGTGGCCTTCCTAAGCCAGGATTCAGACACAGCTAGGACATCCGGGTTGGCGGAGTGTGCTAAAGCAGTGAATAAATCAAACTTAGGGAGGAGGCTTCTAATGTTAACATGCATGAAACCAAGGCTTTTACGGTTACAGAATCAACAAATGAGAGCGCCTGGGGAATAGGTGTAATGCTGGGAGCTACAGGACCTGGGATTACCTCTACATCACCAGAGGAACAGAGGAGGAGTAGGATCAGTATTCGGCTAAGGGCTTTAAGAACTGGACGTCTAGTACGTTGGGTACAGAGAATAAAAGGAGCAGATTTCTGGGCGTGGTGGAATAGGTTGAGGGCATAATGTATAGACAAGGGTATAGTAGGATGTGAGTTCAGTGGAGGTAAACCTAGGCGTTGGGTAATGAAGAGAGAGGTAGCATCTCTGGAGACACCAGTTAAGCCAGGTGAGGTCTCCGCATGTGTGGGGGGAGGGACAAAAAAGCTATCAGAGGCCAGTTGAGCAGGACTGGGGGCTCTACAGTGAAATAAAACAATAATAGCTAACCTAAACAACAAAAGACAAGGCATATTGAAATAAAGGGGCATAAAAACAAACAGTTAATGAGGGACAAAAAAAATAACAGTTAATTAAGAGAGCTAAGGCAACGACGGGTAATGGCAATGGATGGACAAAGAGGGTCAGTTAGAGAAAAATGTGATATACTACACACAGGACCTGGGGCCTGGCAGTTAAACAGAAAGAAATACTGTATAACCAAACAGTCCTGCAGGCATCAGCTGTGAAGCTGAGTAATCATAGGATCCGATGATCAGCAAAGAGGTGAGCCAGGGAGCAGTTCAGTGGGCGCTGCACTAGGCGAGCGAGGAGGCACAGCGTTCAGAGTGCTAGCAGGCCAGGCTAGCAGGCCGGGGCTAGCAGATGGATCTTCGGCGACGTCGCAGAGGAGAACCCTGTTGAGACCACGTCAGACAATTACGTCGGCAGACCAGTCGCGGTGGCTCGGTGGGGCTCCGTGTCGACAGTAGAAGGTCCAGGCAGGTAGACAGAGGTACTGTAGCCCGGGAGAGTATCTAGTACACGTCGGCTGTCCGGGAGATGAGCCTAGCTCACGCTAGCATAGGTAGCATGTGAACAATGGAGGTTAGCTAAAAACGTTGGTCACTCGAATGCAGCTAGCTAGCTGTGATGATCCGGTGTGATGGTCCTGTGATTTCAGTGGAAATCCGGTGAAGTGGAAGGGAACGCAGTCCGATATGCGCTGGGTTGGTAGCGCGCTGTGCAGACTGGCCAATATTGTCCGAACTAAAAGCTTGCTGATCAGCCAGAGCAGTGGTGAGGACCGCTAGCAGTGGTTAGCGATGGCTAGTTAGCAAGCTAGCTAGCAGGCTAGCTTTTGACTGCAGTTCAGTTAAATAATGGAAAGTACGGATATTTGATCCGTTTCACGTTGGACAAGGTGTCTTGCAGGAGAGGTAAATCGGGAACAAATAAAAAAATAAAAAAAATAAATGTATGGAAAGACAAATGACAAACTATTACAAACTATTTACACGGGACACGAGACGGGACGAACAAAAACACGTCTGCACTGTTACGCCATCTTGTAATGACAGCATGACAACGACCCGAAACACACAGCCAGGGCAACTAAGGAGTGGCTCTGTAAGAAGCATCTCAAGATCCTGGAGTGGCCTAGCCAGTCTCCAGACCTGAACCCAATAGAAAATCTTTGGAGGGAGCTGAAAGTCCGTATTGCCCAACGATAGCCCCGAAACCTGAAGGATCTGGAGGAGGTCTGTATGTAGGAGTGGGCCAAAATCCCTGCTGCAGTGTGTGCAAACCTGGTCAAGAACTACAGGAAACGTATGATCTCTGTAATTGCAAACAAAGGTTTCTGTACCAAATATTAAGTTCTGCTTTTCTGATGTATCAAATACTTATGTCATGCAATAAAATGCAAATTAATTACTTAAAAATATGTGTGATTTTCTGCATTTTTGTTTTAGATTCCATCACTCACAGTTGAAGAGTATCTATGATACAAATTACAGACTTCTACATGCTTTGTAAGTGGGAAAACCTGAAAAATCGGCAGTGTATCAAATACTTGTTCTCCCCACTGTATATACTCATTCACTGTCAAGACTAACACCTCTGTCTGATCACATGACCTTGTTCTGCAAGAAACCAGACATGGAAACAACCACACACACATTCACAGTCCAGTAAGCTGTACAACATCAGAAATCAATACAGATGGGCCCAAAATAGCACAGAAGTATACCAGAAAGCAACCAGTAACCAAAATATCCAAACACTCTTAGATAACTACTCACAGTAAAGAAGGCAGTAAAAAACATAAACTATATATTCAGACAAACAGCAAAAGAAGCACAACTGAAATGGAACAAACAAATACATATAAAACTACAGATGACAACAGGTTTGATACAGATTGTAAAATGATCAGGAAAACACTACCAAATAATGGTCCATTACACCTTCATTACTGTGAGACTTTAAAACTCTATAAACGTACGCTCACAACCAAAACAGCCCAGTACCACAGCAAGCAGCTGACACTAACTGAGGAGTCCATAAACAACCAAAACAGCCCAGTACCACAGCAAGCAGCTGACACTAACTGAGGAGTCCATAAACACAAACACCTTCTGACAAAATGTGACAAAATAAACAGGAATTAGCGATACAAAATGGTGACATATGGACAGCCATTATAAACACTGTTAACATTGAAGCACACGCAGAACAATGACAAGTTCATGACAAATTCATGAAAAGCTATAAAGGACAATCAAAATCCATTGGACTCCCCAATTACTGACCAGGAGCTCTATAAGAAACTTCAGGCCCTCAAATTCACTAGTGAAAAATATCAATTGCCTATATTAAAATGTATTAACTTGATCCTGAGTGTAGGTTACTTCCCTGACATCTGGAACCAAGGACTCATAACACCAATCTTTAAAAACGGAGACAAATCTGACCATAACAATTACAGAGGGATTTGTGTGAACAGTAACCTGGGGAAGGTTTTCTGTAGTATTATAAATGTAAGAGTCCTAAACTTCCTTAATAAGCACAAATTGGATTTATACCAAAACATAGAACAACAGATCATATTTACACCCTAATAGATAAACACGTCCACAAAAATAAGACAAAACTCTATTCTTGCTTTATTGACTTCCAAAAAGCATTTGATTCTATCTGGCATAAAGGACTGTTCTACAAAGTTATTAAAGTGGTGTAGGGGGTAAAACATATGACATCATTAAACCAATATACTGGCAATACGTGCAGCATCAAAATAACTGAACTCTTTAACCAGGGGCGGGGCCTTCGCCAGGGTTGCAATCTGAGCCCTACACTCTTCAATATTTACATGGCCACTATTCTAGAAAAGTCCTCAGCCCCTGGTGTTAGTCTCCACAATTCAGAGGTTAAATGCCTGCTCTTCCTAGATCACCTGTGCCTGCTGTCACCCACAGCACTTGGCCTACAGCAGAGCCTGGACCTGCTAGAGCAGAGCCTGGACCTGCTAGAGCAGAGCCTGGACCTGCTAGAGCAGAGCCTGGACCTGCTAGAGCAGAGCCTGGACCTGCTAGAGCAGAGCCTGGACCTGCTAGAGCAGAGCCTGGACCTGCTAGAGCAGAGCCTGGACCTGCTAGAGCAGTACCCTAAAATAAGAAAAATATCCAGATCTCAGGGAATTAGAACAAAGTTCTCAATCGGTACAAAAAATATATAATACTATACACACTACAATTACTTAGGTTGAAATATATAGAGTACTGCACACACTACAATTACTTAGGTTGAAATATATAGAGTACTGCACACACTACAATTACTAAGGTTTAAATATATAGAGTACTGCACACACTACAATTACTTAGGTTGAAATATATAGAGTACTGCACACACTACAATTACTTAGGTTGAAATATATAGAGTACTGCACACACTACAATTACTTAGGTTGAAATATATAGAGTACTGCACACACTACAATTACTTAGGTTGAAATATATAGAGTACTGCACACACTACAATTACTTAGGTTGAAATATATAGAGTACTGTACACACTACAATTATTGGCAGTGTTGTAACAATGTGCAAATAGTAGAAGTAGAATAAATATAGGTTTATAAATATAGGTTGATAAATATAGGTTGATAAATATAGGTTTATAAATATAGGTTGATAAATATAGGTTTATAAATATAGGTTGATAAATATATATTTATAAATATATATATCGATAAATATAGGTTGATAAATATATATTGATAAATATAGATTGATAAATATAGGTTGATAAATATAGGTTGATAAATATAGGTTGATAAATATAGATGTTTCCCTCAGCTATCTCTTATCTCTCCATCATGTTTATATTGTTTCCTTCAGCTATCTCATTATCTCTCCATCATGTTTATATTGTTTCCTTCAGCGATCTCATTATCTCTCTATCATGTTTATATTGTTTCCCTCAGCTATCTCTTTATCTCTCTATCATGTTTATATTGTTTCCTTCAGCTATCTCATTATCTCTCTATCATGTTTATATTGTTTCCCTCAGCTATCTCTTTATCTCTCTATCATGTTTATATTGTTTCCTTCAGCTATCTCATTATCTCTCTATCATGTTTATATTGTTTCCCTCAGCTCTCTTTCTCTCTCTGTCTTTTAATGAGATACTGAATAACTCTGCTATTTTAACTCCGTCTCAGTATCTCTCACCAGTTTACATCTGTTGAAGCCTGTTCTGCGGGTCATTGACTGAGTACGAGGTGGAGAGAGAGAGCGAGAGAGCGAGAGTCCTTGGTCTCAGCTC